>CAUYQU010101082.1:0-18512 GCA_963574635.1 Cheracebus regulus
GCTTGCACACCATCAGAAGTGGCAAACTCTTAGCTGACTCTGTTACCCTTTTGTGGTAAAGGCTTAGCATATACCGTATCATGCATAAAGCTAACATTTTTAAAGTATAATCATCTTCCTAGGAAACTCTTATTTTTTACACACCTGTAAGTCCAAGATATCTATTGCTAGAAAGATTCAGTACAGAACATTCCTCAAAAAAAAAAAAAATATGCTGTATTCAAACATAGGAATACTGCACAAAAGAACGTGTAGCTATAGGCAGCAGTAACATGGGTGATTCTTGCAAACTTAATATTGAGTGAAAGAAGCCAGAAACCAAAGAAAATACTTATATATGTGATATGGTTTGGCTCTGAGTCCCCACCCAAATTTCATGTTGAATTATGATCTTCAGTGTTGGAAGGACCTGGTGGGAGGTGATTGGATCCTGGGGATGGATTTCCCCCTTGCTGTTCTCGTGATAGTGAGTTCTCACGAGATCTGGTTGTTTAAAAGTATCTCTCTTCTGCCCCTTGTGAAAATGTACTTGCTCCTCATTTGCCTTTCCACCATGATTGTAAGTTTCCTGAAGCTTCCCCAGCCCTGCCTTGTGTACAGCATGGAGAACTGTGAGTCAATTAAAGCTCTTTTCTTTATAAATTACCCAGTCCCAGGTAGTTATTTATAGTGGTGTGAGAAGGGACAAACACAATATGTATATATCCACTACATAAAGTTTGCAAGCAGACAAAACTGTTGTGTTAATAGCCAAAGAAGTAGAAACCACCCAAATGTCTATCATCTGATGGATGGGTAAATAAAATGTTTTCTATTCATACAATGGGATATCATTTGGTAATAAAATGGGAGTGTTGATACACACAATAACATTGGTGAACCTTGAAAACATTATGCTAAGTGATAGAAGCCAGTTACAAAATAACACATATTGTATTAAAGAATTTCATGTATATGAAATGTCCAGAATAGGCAAATCTGGAGGTCAGGAGTTCAAGACTAGCCAGGCCAACATGGTGAAACCCTGTCTCTACAAAAATACAAAAATTAGCCAGGCATGGTGGCTCGCGCCTGTAATCCCAGCTACTTGGGAGGCTGAGGCATGAGAATCACTTGCACCCGGGAGGCAGAGGTTGCAGTGAGCCGAGATCATACCTCTGCACTCCAGCCTGGGTGACAAAGTGAGACTTGGTCTCAAAACAAAAACAAAAACAAAAAGACAAGGTCTTGCTCTGTTGTCCAGGCTGGTGTATACACGTCATGTCATGGCTCACTGTAGCCTCAACCTCCCATGCTCAAACCATCCACCTACCTCAGCCTTTCAAACAGCTGGGCCTGCAGACACGTGCCACCACACTGTATTTTTTCGTAGAGATGAGGCTTCTCCATGTTGTCCAGGCTGTTCTCAAACTCCTGAGCTCAAGTGATACACCCACTTAAGCCTGCCAAAGTGCTGGGATTACAGGCATGAGCCACCGTGCTCAGCTAGGACTTTTGAAAGACAAGTATTCCACCCAAAAATTCTAAAGTCTAAATACATTATTTACATCAGCTTTGAATATATAATGCTAGTTTTTCATTGATGTTATGGGATCTTTTATTTACTTGAATTATGTACTTTGGTTTAGTGTGTACACTGTTTTTTTTTTTTGAGACAAAGTTTCACTCTTGTTGTCCAGCCTGGAGTGCAGTGGTGCAATCTCGGCTCACTGCAACCTTCACCTCCTAAGTTCAAGCAATTATTCTACCTCAGCCTCCGGAGTAGCTGGGATTACAGACATGCGCCACCACGCCAGGCTAATTTTGTATTTTTAGTAAAAACTGGGTTTCTCCATGTTGGTCAGGCTGGTCTCGAACTCTCAACCTCAGGTGATCCGCCTGCCGCCTCCCAAAGTGCTGGGATTACAGGCGTGAGCCACTGTGCCCGGCCAGTGTGTGCAATGTTTTAAATAAATTAACCTGGCTGGGGGCAGTTACTCACCTCTATAATCCTAGCACTTTGGGAGGCCAAGGTGGGTGGAGCACCTGAGGTCGGGAGTTTAAGACCAGCCTGGCCAACATGGTGAAACCCCATCTCTACTGAAAATACAAAAATTAGCTGGGCATGGTGACACGCACCTGTAATCCCAGCTACTCAGGAGGCTGAGGAAGGAGAATCACTTGAATCTGGGGGGTGGGCAGAGGTTGCAGTGAGCCGAGATGGCCACCACTTCACTCCAGCCTGGATGAATGAGCGGATGAATGAGCGGAACTCCGTTTCAAAAAAAAAAAAAATTAAAAAAAAAATCTATTGGTGTCTGTATTTAAAAGATCCCAAGCTCATAAATTAAAACAAAAAGCAAACAACAAAAATTAATGTTACCATGGACTAGGAAGGATGGGATAGTGTGGGGTTTTCTAGGGGAGTTTCCAGGGTGCTGAGAATGTTCTGTGTGATGTGTTCATTTTACGGTAACCCACTGAGCTATATTCTTTTATGATTCATTCTTTTGTTTGTATATATGCTACACTTTAATTTAGACGTTTGAGAAGAAAAGGTGGTGGCTCTGGGTGGGTCTGGCATGGTAAGCTCAGAATCGCCCCATTTGTTTCTGCCCTCTCTGGCTGTGTTAGCCCCAGAGAGTGGCCTCTAAGGGTTTCCCTTGTAGTGCCCCGAGTTCTGCACAGAGACATCCTCTGGCTACCCAGCTCCTGTGAAGAATGGTGATTCTCTGGAGGGTTGCCCTAGAAGCCTTCTGAGAATGCTCTGCTGGTTCTAGGAATTGAGGAAGCTGGACCTGTGTGACCTGAGCTCTTAAGGCACACACAGGTTTTCGCTGGAGGCAGGAAGTAGCTGGGAGCATCCTTTTGTTAAATCTTACTGGGGCTTGCACTGTTTGTCTGACAGCACAGGAGGAGGAGACATTGAGTGAAGTTCGGCCTGGCCTCCTGCCTGGCGCCCTGACCTGATAACCTCAAAGGCCCAAATAAATAGGCACATGAGTGCTTTCTTATCTTTGCTATGGCTGACTGTGAGTAGATGGGGTGTTCCTTTACAGCCAAGGTGTGGCCATTATAGCATGGGGTCAAGGGCTGGTGGGAAGGAACAGGAGGTGTGAAAGAAAGAAAAATATCTTGGGCCCCCCAAATCACTAAAGAAAACTCAAGCTGGGGGCAGGGCGCTGTGGCTCACGCCTGTACTCCTAGAACTTTGGGAAGCCAAGGTGAGTGGATCACCTGAGGTCAAGACGGGAGAAACCCCGTCTCTGCTAAAAAATGCAAAATTAGCCAGGTGTGGTGGCGCATGCCTGTAATCCCAGCTACTCAGGAGGTTGAGGCAGAAGAATGGCTTGATCCCTGGAGGTGGAGGTTGCAGTGAGCTGAGATCATGCTATTGCACTCCGGTATGGACAACAAGAGCGAAACTCTGGCTCACCAAAAAACAAAACAAAAAAAACTTAAGCTGGAAACCACTTAGGGCAAACAGGCCTCCCATTCTTTTCAAAGTCACCCCTCTGCTCACTGAGATAGACACATATCTGATTGCCTCCTTTGGAAAGGCTGATCAGAAGCTCCAAAGAATGTACCTGTTTGTGTACAACCTATCTATGACCTGGAAGCCCCTCCCAGCTTGAGTCTTCTGCCTTTGCTTCGAGTCGTTCTGCCTTTCTGGATTGTACCAATGTACTTGTTAAATAAATTGATCGATGTCTCGTGTCTCACTAAAATGTATAAAACCAACTGTGCCCTGACCACCTTGGGCACCCGTTGTCAGGACTTCGTGAGGCTGTGTCACGGGTGCATCTTTAACCTTGGCAAAATAAACTTTCTAAATTAACTGAGACCTGTCTCGGATTTTCTGGGTTCACAGGAGGATATGCTCAGATCAACGAGGACTGAGCCCTCGCTCACTTCCACCACTCAAAAAAGCTGCCCTTAGTTTCTCCCTGAGAGACGAGGTGCCAGCCTAGAGAGTGGACTCTATATTAATAAAGTGCAAATAGGCTATGGTGGCTTGCACCTGCAATCCTAGCACCTTGGGAGGCTGAGGCGGGAGGATCACTTGATGCCAGGAGTCCGAGGCTGCAATGAGCTATGATGGTGCCACGGCACTCCAACCTGAGTGACAGAGCAAGACCCTGTCTCAAATAAATAAAGCAAGCAAACACAAGAAAGCAAAACCAAGGGGAGGGGGCTCCAACCAAGAGAACAGGGGCATGTCACCTTGTTTAATTTCTTTTTTTCTTTTTGAGACTGAGTTTCACTCTTGTTGCCCAGGCTGGAGTGCAAAGGTGTGATCCCTGCTTACCGCAACGTCCGCCTCCTGGGTTCAAGCAATTCTGCTGCCTCAGCCTCCCGGGTAGCTAGGATTACAGGCATGCCACCACACCTGGCTAATCTTGTATTTTCAGTAGAGATGGGGTTTCTCCGTGTTGGTCAGGCTGGTCTTGAACTCCCAACCTCAGGTGATCTGTCCCCTTTGGCCTCCCAAAGTGCTGAGATTACAGGTGTGAGCCACCGAACCTGGCCCGCTTGTTTAATTTCAAAACAGAAATTTCACAGGTTGTTGCTCAAGAAAACAGTAACCATTCTTAAAGCTCAAGGGAAGGAAGAGTGGTGTGTGTGTTTGAGGATCCCTCAGGGGCTTTTAATGGGATTCAGACTCAGATAGACCTGGATTCAAATGCCAGCTCCGATATTTGCTCTGTGGCCTTGGGCAAGTTACTTAACTTCTCTGGACTGTAGTTTCCTTAGCTATAAAATGGAGATAGTAACCTTACGTCCCTCTCAAGGCTGTTGCAAGGATTCTGACTACTAAATTGTGTAATGCAAACTGCATAGCACCTTGCACGTAGAAGGCTCTTGTTGAATGGCAGTCAGGATGATCATGTTATTATCATTATTGGCTCAGGCATATGTTTTTCTCAACCTTGCTATTTTGGACCAGACAATCCTTTGCTGTGGCGGCTGTCCTGAGCTCTGGAGGAAGTTTAGTAGCATTCCTGGCCCCCACCCACTGGATGCCATAGCAACTCTCCACTTCTAACAGCCACAGGCCTCCAGACATTGCCAAATCACCCTAGTTAAGAACTACTGAGCTGGAGGTACATGCCTGGGAGATTGAGGGAATGATCCTGTGGGTTGATACAAAAAATCTGACCCAGATAGGAGGACCTGATGTGGTGGGGGTTGGAAGTGGAGGAACAGGATGGGCCAAGGGTTAAGGAGCCAAGTCAAGCCAGCAGATCCCAAATGAGCAGAGACAGGACCAAAAATCCTGGAGAGGGTAGGTCCAACAGTTTCATCTGGGTTTCTGTTTCTTTGTGTAATGGAATTCATTTTAGACAAGTTGGCAAGTCCACGGAAAAGCCAATCAGAAAATAAAAATCTTGGCTGGACGTGGTGGCTCATGCCTGTAGTCTCAGCACTTTGGAGGCTGAGGTGAGTGGATCACCTGAGGTCAGGAGTTCAAGACCAGCCTGGTCAACATGATGAAACCCTGTCTCTACTAAAAATACAAAATCAGCTGGGTGTGGTGGCGCATGCCTGGTGTCTCAGCTACTTTGGAGGCTGAGACAAGAGAATCGCTTGAACATGGGAGGTGGAGGTTGCAGTGAGCCAAGATCGCGCCACCGCCCTCCAGTCTGGGCAGCAAGAGTGAAATTCTGTCTCAAAAAAAAAAAAAAGAAAAGAAAAAAAAGAAAAATCTTAAGTAATCCCAGCACAGTTCCATAATGGAATGCTCATTTGTTCTTTTTGTTCTTGTTGCTTAAGAAGCAAACATTTCTTTGTGCTTACTGTGTGCAGGCCCTGCTGGGTGCTGGGGTGTCTGTGTGGGTAGTTGCGGACTGTTCATCTGCTCTGGACAAGACCTCTTGGGGGACAGCCTTGACTGCAGGTGGGCACAGTAGGGGTGGTGTGAGGAGAGCAGGACCTGTTCCTAGGGCTGCTGCTGGCCATTTTTGTCCTCTTCTACTGGCCTTCTCCTTTGAGGGTCTATGCACGTCCTGGTCCTGGCACCCTGATCTGGATCTTTTTGGAATCTGCCCATTCCTTTCCACACACGCAGCCCTGAATGAGCTGCCCCATTCACCTTGTTAGTTTCCTCCCACCACGCCCACTTTTCTTTCTGTCCGCATCAGCCATCCTGGCGTTCTGTTCCTGCCACACCTCCATCCTGTTTCATTTTCCTCAGTTTTTAAAAATTGTGTTAATATACACATAGCACACGGAGCATGAAATTTATCATTTTAAACTTTTTTTTACTTGCTCTGTCACACAGGCTGGAGTATAGTAGTATGATCATGGCTCACTGCAGCCTCGAACTCTTGGGGCCAAGCCTTCCTCCTGCCTCAGCCTCCTGTGTAGCTGCGACCACAAGCATGTGCCACCACACCTGGCTAATTTTTTTTTCTTTTGGAGAGGTGGGGCTTCACTCTGTTGCTCAGGCTGGTCTTAAACTCCTGGGCTCAAGCAATTCTCCCACCTCAGCCTCCCAAAGTGTTGAGATTACAGGTGTGAGCCACTGCACCCGGCCTAACCATTGTTAAATACACAATTCAGAGGCAGCAAGCACATTCCGTGTTGTGCAACAATCACCTCTCTTCATTTCCAGAGCTTGTACCTTATCCCAAATAGAAACTCCGTACCTAAGAAACAATAATGCCCATTCTCCTGCCCCAAGATCTCAGTTACCTCTATTCTATTTTGATCGCTATCAATTTGCCTATTCTGGGAACCTCATATAAGTGGAATCACACAACATTAGTTCTTCTGCGTCTGGCCTCTTTCACTTAAATCCAGGTTTTCAAGGATCATCCATGGTGTAGCACGTATCGGTACCTCATTCTGCTCTGTGCTCAATAATATTCCACTGTATGTCTCATTATATTTTGTTTATACATTCATCCATTGACAAATACTTATTTCCACCTTTTGGCTGTTGTGAATAGGGCTGCTATGAACATCAGTGTACTCTTCTGTTTAAACGTCTTTATTGAGATATAATTTACATACCAAAAAAAGGCATCCAGTTAAGTATACAATTCAATGCTTTTTATTATAGTCATGGAGTTGTGCAACCACCACCACCACCATCTAATTTTAGAACATTTTCCCTCACCTCCCACCCCCAGCTCTAGGCAGTCAGGGATCTATTTTCTGTCTCTAGAGATTTGCCAATTCTGGACATTTCCTATAAATGGAATCAGACAGTATGTGGTCTTTTGAATCTGCCTTCGTTCAGCATAATGCTTACAAGTTTCATCCATCATCTCCTGTTTTGTAAGGAAATTGTATTAGAACACAGCCCTGCTCATTTGTTTACATCTGATCTATAGCTTTGAGCTTCAAGGACACAGTTGCAACTTCATAAAGTTGCATGGCTCACAGAATCAAAAGCAGCTACTATCTACCCTTTTACAGAAAAAGTTTGCTGACTCCTGTTTATGCCCTTCAAGTTGAGTTTTCTGGAGTCTAAATTGATAAAGGCACCAAAAGATAAAAGAGCAGAAAGAGGCGAAATTGATGCCAAGAACCCCAGGTCTTTAAAAGCTACCATGATTGGGCCCAAACCGTAATTTAAGTATCCTCCCAGCCAGCCAGGCAAAGAAACACAGCAGAGGCAGAGCCTGCCTCCCCTGGGAGCAGGAAGGAGACCTGATCAACACCAGAGACAACTTTTTCTAGCAGGCTCTGATCACTTGGGGCACTCTATAGAAAGTGCATTGGTTGGCCGGGCGCGGTGGCTTATGCCTGTAATCCCAGCACTTTGGGAGGCCGAGGTGGGTGGATCACGAGGTCAAGTGATCGAGACCATCCTGGCCAACATGGTGAAACCCCGCCTCTACTAAAAAAAATACAAAAATTAGCTGGGCGTGGTGAGGCTACTCAGGAGGCTGAGGCAGAAGAATCACTTGAACTTGAGAGGCGGAGGTTGCAGTGAGCCGAGATAATGCCACTGCACTCCAGCCTGGTGACAGAGCAAGACTCTGTCTTAAAAAAAAAGAAAAAAGGAAAAAAAAAAAAGAAGTGCATTGGCCTTTCCCAGGAAGAGCAGGTGAAGACGCCATTAGAGGAAGGGAGTTCAGCAGGCTGGATGCATGGCCCATAGTGACTCTGGCAAGCTGGTTCAACATACAGCAAAGCTTGGCAGATCCTGAGGTATCAAAGAATTCCCCAAGGCTCTCACCAAACTGTTGCAGGTCAAAATGTAAAGAAGAGGAAATGGAAGCACAGAGAGTTGAGTCTGTCCAGCATCTCACAGCAAGTAGGTGGCCATGCTGGGATTTGAACCCAGGCAGTCTAGCTCCATAGTCGAAGTTGGGTGGATGAAGGAGGGTTTCTCTGAGGAAGTGATATTAACCTACAGTTTACAGTTGCCCGTTTCTTACCTACATTTTACTCAGGCTTCTCTCTTTCCTGCAGGCCCCTGGACTCTACTTGCCCCAAGCCTGAGCAATGCAAAGAAGAGTGGGGCCCCTGCCCTCATCAGCTTCTCCTGGGCATCGGCTGATCACAGCGAGATGCTTTTCCTGTTGGATCCCATTGGTCCTTTCCCTGTTGGGCTTCCCCTCCAAAGATTGCTAATCTCGACTTGCCTTCCCTTAAAAAAAATTTATTTTTGAGACCGTGTCTTGCTCTGGTCGGCCAGGCTGGAATGCAGTGGTGCGATCACCACTCACTGTAGCCTCGACCTCCTAGGTTCATGTCATCCTCCCACTTAGCCTCTAGAGTAGCTGGGACTATAGGTGTGTGCCACCACACCCAGCTAATTTTTGTATTTTTTTTTGTAGAGACAGGGTTTTGCCATGTTGCTAAGGTTGGTCTCAAACTCCTGAGCTCAAGCAATCCGCCTGCCTCAACCTCCCAGGGTGCTAGAATTACAGATGTGAGCCACTGTGCCCGGGGTGCTTACATTTTTTTTTTTTTTTTTTGAGAAGGAGTCTTGCTGTGTTGTCAGGCTGGAGTGCAGTGGCACAATCTTGGCTCACTGCAACCTCTGCCTCCTGGGTTCAAGCGATTTTTCCGCCTCAGCCTCCCGAGTAGCTGGGACTACAGGAGTGTGCCACCACGCCCAGCTAATTTTTGTATTTTCAGTAGAGATGGAGTTTCACCATGTTGGCCAGGATGGTCTCGATCTCTTGACTTCATGATCCAACCGCCTCGGACTCCTAAAGTGCTGGGATTACAGGCACAAGGCACCGCACCTGGCCACATTCTTTACCCTGTAAAAGAAAACCTTTTTCTGCTTGCTTTTGAGATGCTCACAGGTTTCTGAGCATTCTCTCTATTGCAACCTATCCTCTCTTTCTCTCCCAGGTTTATTGAGTATATTGACAAATAAAATTATATTTAAGGTGTATAACGTGATATTGACATGCATATATGTTGTGAGATGATTATGACAATCAAGCTAATTAACATACACCTCATCTTACATAGTTACCTTTTTTTGTGACAAGAATATTTAAAATCTACTTTCTTAACAAATTTCAAGTACACCATGGAGTATTTTTAACTATAGTCACCATGCAATACTCTATCTTTCTAATAAAAGTCTTTCCTATCTAAGTTCAGATTTGTCTTTGTTTGATAATGTTTGAGCTGAGATCTGAAGGGGTGGCAGGTGCTAAGTATATGAAGAAGGGAAGAATAGTGTTGCAGGTAGAAGAAGCAGCACGTGCAGAAACCAGGCATGGCGGCTCACACCTGTAATCCCAGCACTTTGGGAGGCTGAGCCAGGGGAGTGACTGAGGTCAGGAGTTCGAGATCAGCCTGGGCAACATGGTGAAACCCTGTCTCTACTGAGAATACAAAAATTAGCTGGGTGAGGTGGCATGTGCCTGTAGTCTCAGCTACTAAGGAGGCTGAGGCAGGAGGATTGCTTGAGCCCTGGAGGTGGAGGTTGCAGAGCAAATAACACATAATTGCGCTCCACCCTGGGTGACAGAGCAAGATCCAGTCTTAAAAAAAAAAAAAGAAGGAACAGCATGTACAAAGGTCCTGGGGTGGCTGGGAGTATTGAGCACTTGAGGAACTATAAGAAGACAGGTGTTGACAGAAAGAGTTAAACTCTGTAAAATATTTGAAGAGATTTATTCTGAGCCAAATAGGAGTGACCGTGGCCTGTGACCCAGCCCTCAGGAGGTCCTGAGAACATGTGCCCAAGGTGGTTGGGGTACAGCTTGGTTTTATGTATTTTAGAAAGGTATGAGACATCAATTAAATATATTTGAGGAATACATTGGTTTGGTTCAGAAAGGTTGGACAATTCAAAGTGAGGGGGTGCTTCTAGGCTACAGGTAAATTCAAACATTTTCTTATTGACAATTGGTTGAGTTTATCTGTAGACCTGGAATCAATGGAAAGGAATGTTCAGGTTAAGGTAAAGAACTGTGGAGACCAAGTTTTGTTGTGCAGAGGAAGCTCTCAGATAGCAGACTTCAGAGAGCAGCTTGCAAAATGTTTCTTATTAGACCCAGAAAGGTGCCTGGCTCTTAGTTGATTACTTCTTGTATCTGAGAAGGAAGGAAAACAAGGTGGCTCACTCCTTAATCCTGGCACTTTGGGAGACCGAGGAGGGCAGATCACTTGAGGTCAGGAGTTTAAGACCAGCCTGGCCAACATGGTGAAACTACATCTCTACTAAAAATACAAAATTAGCTGGGCGTGGTGGCACGCACTTGTAACCCCAGCTACTCAGGAGGCTGAGGCAGGAGAATCACTTGAACCCAGGAGGTAGAAGTTGCAGTCAGTCGAGATAGTGCCACTACACGCCAGCCTGGACAAAAAGAGCAAAACTCTGTCTCAAAAAACAAACAAACAAACAGGGAAAGGGGATTCTCTATAGAATGTGCATTTTTCCCACAAGAGACTTTACAGGATAATTTCAAGATATGGCAAGGAGATCTATTTTGGGGTAAAACATTTTTATTTTCTTCTTTGTTATGCCAGAGTCGGATTTGAAAGTAAGTCACGATATATGGGGTCAAATAAAACCCATCTGATGAAAATTTATGGTTGGTGGGGCATGACTTCCCTTGGATAGGAATTTTGGCAAGAGAAAAAATCCGAGCTTAGTCTTTACAAGGATGTTCAGTGAAATAAATCCTGGTCAAGCACCCAGTTTTCCTCTATCTTTCCATTCATCTGTCCTCAGGGGTTGTTCACTGATTCCTTTCTGGTGGTAAAATGGAAAAAGAAAAAGGGACCCTTTCACCTGATCCTTTTTCCAGCAATGCTCTTCATCAGACCTCCCTTCCGGTTTTACCGGCCAGAATTGTAATCATGTTCTTACCCTGACCAGTCCCTAGGATCACTGATATGATTTAGGCCAATCACAACTCACCCCTGGGGCTGGAGCAGGGCCTGGCCTTAAGGAGTCAAGAAGTCTCCTGATCCATGAACAAAATGAGGAACCTTTGGCCAGGGGGAGAGGGTTGTCTGTAAACAGCAATGGCTGCCACAGGCTGGTACTGATTGGCTGTGCCTTGTGCACTGGCTAGTAACAGGATTATAAGCCCCTAGGAATTTTTGGAGGAAATTAATGGGATAGAATTCCCTCTCATTTTTTTCAAGATAAACCATGACGCTGGGCATGGTGGCTCATGCCTGTAATGCCAGCACTTTGGGAGGCTGAGGTGGGCCGATCACTTGAGACCAGGAGCTCGAGACCATCCTGGCCAACATGGTGAAACCCCATCTCTATTAACAATATAAAAACTGACCAGGCTTGGTGGTGGCGCCTGTAGTCCCAGCTACTTGGGAGACTGAGGCAGGAGAATCACTTGAGCCTGGGAGGCAGAGGTTGGAGTGAGTTGAGATCGTGCTACTGCACTCTAGCCTAGGTGACAGACTGAGACTCCATCTCAAACAAAACAAAACAAAACAAAACAAAACAAAACAAAACAAAACAAAACAAAACAAAAACAGTGAAGCCCTGTGCAAAGGTTCATTATAATAACAGAAGGCTTTGTGATTATTATTACAGAAGGCTTTGCTATTATTATTATTATTTTTGAGACGGAGTCCTCTCTGTTGCCCAGGCTAGAGCGCAGTGGCGCAATCTTGGCTCACTGAAACCTCTGCCTCCGGATTCAAGCCATTCTCCTGCCTCAGCCTCTTAACTAGCTGGGACTACAGGCATGTGCCACCACGTTTGGCTAATTTTTGTGTTATTAGTAGAGACGGGGTTTCACCATGTTGGCCAGGCTGGTCTTGAACTCCTGACCTCAAGTGATCTGCTGGCCTCTGCCTCCCAAAGTGCTGGGATTACAGGCGTGAGTCACTGCGTCCGGCCTGTTGCTATTGTTATTAATTATTATTATAACAGAAGGCTTGTTATTATAACTGTTATTATTAGCACCAGCAAAAGCAGCCACACAACTCCTCTAGTTCTCTCCTGCTTCCCTGCCTTGCTCATTAGCAAGAACCCAGCAGAGAAGGGCAGTAAAACCTTTCACACACCCAGAGAGCCTGTAAATGTTTTTGATTATACTAACTGCTGCTGGAAAATGGTAGAAGCAGCCAGACTGATCCCCTATGGGAAGCTTCTCTTCTGTGGAGGTGGAAAAAAAAAAGAGAAAGAAGGGCGCTTAAACTGGGACAGGAAACAGTGACGATCCCATTAGCTCTGGTTGGTAGAGGTCCTGCCACCTTTGCCCCGTGGGTTCTGTGTCATACTGGACCTCTCACTGATGTGATAAGCCTCCAAAGAATTTATCCCCTAAGAGGCTGTGAAATGGTGGCCTGATGCCGAATTTGGTCCACACGTGTGCCACACAGCCCACACGCGGTCTTTTATAAATTCGAATCTTCTTTTAAACTCAGGAAATTGCACATCAACTTTCAGACTTCCGGCTTCTCTTGCAAAATTAGAAATTCCAGGCTTTGAGGCCCACATCCCAAATGGCGAAAGATGATGAGAGCTGAGGAGTGGCTCCCCTATGCAGAACTGTCTGGTTTACCGTCATCTCCATCCAGCTAGCTTGCTTCCCTCCTTTACGTAACTGGTTGTCCCCATTGGAGTTTTCATCAGGAATTCACTTCTGTGATAAGTAAGTTTCATCTCCCCTGTGATTTCAGCAGGAGGGAGGGCGTGGAGATCCATTTAGCACATGAGGGCATCAGGGATGGGTGCAGCACTAAGGTCCAGGCCTCTCTAGTTCCTACCAGCACAGCCCTCTGACCCACCCAACAGGCTAGAAGGCTGTTCTGGCAGGCCTCAGAGCTGAATCCACTAGCCCACATACCAGAGGGGAAAAAGCCCCGCCATTCTTTCTCCTGGAAGCTTCCATCTAATAACCACACTTGCTGTTTGTGTGCCAATGTGCTAAGCAACACATTATCTCATCCAATCATTGCACTGCCCTCTAGAATAGAAATTATTATGATCCTCACTCTACAGATGAGGCAGCTAAGGCTTAGAGACATCAAATCATTTGCTTATGGTCACACAGCTAGGAAGTGGCTGGGAATCTGAGGCTGCAGAGACGATACCTTGCTATTGCAAAGTCACTCAGCCAACAGATGGCAGAATGGGGATTCCATTTCAGGGCCAACTGACTCCAAAGCATAGAAGCTAGAAAACTGGTGGCTAGTGGGGCAAACTAGTTTAGCTGGTGATATTTTTGAAAATTTGAACTTTTGGCTTTTTGCTGGTCTCACTGGTCCCCACTTCATCGCAGGTCCCACCAATACTGTTGCCTCACACCCTGGCTTCTTTCCCCATGCGTGTTGCCTGCCTGGCCTCGGGAAGGGTGACAACCTTCGCATCCTCTGCATGTCCTCTTACCTCCCAGAGTTCAACTCTGATGGGCTTGAGCTGTCAGTTGTAGGACAGAGATGAAGGTCTGTGTTTGTCTCTGTTGATCCCACCCCACCAGGTTCTCGGAGTTGAGAGCAGAGACAAATGGAATACGGTTTGATTCATGTTCAGTTCCATGACTGTGATGCTGTTCCGGGGCCCAAGCTTTAGAGGATTGATCGGGTTGGTTCCAGGACCCACTGGTTCACTGGGGTGGTGGTTGAATTGATTTTATTGTTTTAAATCATTTCTCTCCATTTGAGATGAAATCCAAAGTGATCGTGCTTTAAATCAGGGGTTTTCAAAGACATGTCGTTTGTTTCAGGTGTGTCTCATTGACTTTGCTGGGAGGAGGCGGGCAGGAAAACCCATGGGCAGGCATTATGGCAGGAGTTTGGGATCAGGCTGAATGGGGCTGAACTGTTACCCAGATTAACCAGAAAGTCCAAGGACAGGGTGGATGAAAGTCCAGGAGTAGAGCCCAGGTTGGTTCAAGGGGAAGCAGGGAAGACACGGGAGCAGCGAAAGGCTGGGAATAGGTTGAGAAGCACAGAACAGGGTAAAAGGAAAAGAAGGAGATTGGTTGGAGGTTGAGAACCAGGTAGGTGCCCGGGAGCTTGCTCTGACAGATGCTGTTGGGTCAACAGGTTCAGTTCATGCCCCACTGGGCTGCACTATCCCATTGTTCTAGTCATGGGTTCTTAAGGCTTAGAACAGAACCGTGTTAACCAAGGAACAGAAATGTGGAGCTAAGCCAGCTAAGAGGCTTTAGCTGCATGGGAGGGAAAACCTATTAAAAGAAGCATAAATGGTGCCTAAGTTGGCTAGTTCCAAAGTTCAGTGATGTCACTGAAGAGACTCAGGTGTCCTAAAGTGATTGTCCTCATGGTCCCAAATGGCCGCCACAGCTCCAGCCATCATGCTGAGCATCCCTCAAGAGACCAGAGAGGGAACATTCCTGTTTTGTGTCTCTTTTGAAGAGTTACAAAACCTTTCCAGAAGCCACTAGTAGACTTCTCACGCCTCATTGGTCAATCCTGCTTACACAAGTAACTGACAAGGAGGCTGGGATAATCAGATTCATTCTCACTAATCAAGATTTAGTGCCACCTCTCCCTTCTCCAAGTCTTTTCAGAAGAGAAGGAACAAAACTGTGGCTATGTCAGCAAGGAAGAAGGAACAGAGATTGGTATTGGGTGCCACAGGGATTTCTACTCACTCCCCTTGCTGAAATCCTATGGCCAATGTGTTCAAGGCTCCCCCCACCTCTGCTAGTCTAACTATGTCTAAAGCATATCCTTCGTGTGTGAAGGGACACACCCGAAGCTGCCCTGCTTGAAGCAGGAGTGAAGGCCAGGAGCCCACGTGGCTCCCTGAGGTTCCCGGAGGCACTTCTTGTCCAGCGTCTTTCTCTCTACTTATTTTATTTTTTTGAGATGGAGTCTCGCTCTGTCACCCAGGCTGGAGTGCAATGGCTCGATCTCTGCTCACTACAGCCTCAACACAGAAAACCTCACCCGCCCAGACACGGACAGGACTGACAGGTCAATAGTTCTTTCTCGATTATGTGAGTGGTGGTGCATGGCCGTTCTTAGTTGGTGGAGCAATTTGTCTGGTTAATTCCAATAATGAATGAGACTCTGAAATGCTAACTAGTAGAGACGGGGTTTCACCATGTTGGCCAGGCTAGTCTCAAACTTCTGACCTCAAGTGATCTGCCTGCCTCGGCCTCCCAATGTGCTGGGATTGCAGGCGTAAGTCACCGTGCCTGGCCCCTCCCTCTATTTTATAGACATGGACACAGAGGCATGGGGGAAGTTAAGTGACTTTGGATACACTGCTAAAAATCAGTGTATCTCAAATGCAGTGGAAACACGGCCTTGCCTCACAGGGTTAGGATTAAATGAGATGAGGGATGTAAAGAGGCTAGCTCAGGCCCAGCACATATTGGGCACTCATGAAGGGCAGGTCCTCCCTCCTGGCATAGGGGAATGAAAGAGGAGGTGGGCAGGGACCCAAGGTACAGTGATCTGGGGAGGCAGAGGGCAGGACTCATGGGCTGGCTGGAAAGTCAGGTAACCCTTCTGTGGCTACAGAGCAAGGTGTGCGGGCGCCAGACCTCTAGCCAGATAGAAATGACAGCTGGCCTTAGCTCCAGCCCACAGCCCTCCACCTGCCTGAGAATCCTCTGAGAATGAATTCTCTCCTCCTCCCAAGTCAGCCTGTACCTGGACAGAAAGCTGATGGGCAGCGGAGGGTGTAGAAATAAACAACGACCAGGTGGGGCGCTGTGGCTCACACCTGTAATTCCAGCACTTTGGGAGACCAAGGCAGGTGGATCACCTGAGGTCAGGTGTTCAAGACCAGCCTGGCCAATACGGTGAAAACCCCATCTCTACTAAAAATACAAAAAAAAAAAAAAAAAAAAAAAAAAGCTGGGTGTGGTGGTGCACGCCTGTAATCCCAGCTACTCGGGTGACTGAAGTAGGAGAATCCTTGAACCCGGGAGGCGGAGGTTACAGTGAGCTGAGATCACACCACTGCACTCCAGCCTAGGTGTCCGAATGATATTCAATCTAAAAAAAAAAAAAAAAAAGAAATAAACAATGACCACACAAGTAAGAACACACAGAGACTTTTTATTCAGTCACAGCACGGGAGCTGGCCACCACCACTTACCTTTGGCAAAGACTCACAGGCAGCGTGAGAATGATTTGCAGTGAGAAAAAGGGAAGGCTTCAGGTGTGCCCTCACTGGAGGCTGCTGGCATGGGGGTGCTGGAGGCAGCGAACTAGAAGCCCGACATCCTTCCAAGTTCTGACCCTTCTGGGCCAATCGATGCAGAGATGGTGGTTCGGCTTCCCGGGCTGATCATGATGGAGGTTGTAGGGCGGAACTCTGTTATCATATACGGTTTGGCCATTGTCCATTCGGTCTCTCAGTGTGCAGAGGGGAGCCTTTCTATGTGATTTGGGGCATGTTGCTAACCTCTCTGTGCCGTGGTTTCCTTACCTGTGAATGGGATGTTAATAGTACCTCTTTCAGATGTGAATATATATTAAGTTCTTAGAATAGCACCTGACACATGGCGAGTACCCAATATAATATTAGTCATTATTCAAAAAATTATGGGCATGCACGGTGTGGCTCACACCTGTGTAATCCCAGCACTTTGGGAGGCTGAGACAGAAGGATCGCTTAAGGCCAGGAGTTCGAGACCAGCCTGAACAATGTAGCAAGAGCTCATCTCTTCAAAAAATAAAAGAAATTAGCTGGGCATAGTGGCAGGCATCTGCAGTCCCAGCAACTCAGGAAGCTGAGGCAGGAGGATTGCTTGAGCTCAGGAGTTCAAGGTTACAGTGAGCCATGATTGTGCCATTGCACTCTAGCTTGGGCAACAGAGCAATTTAAAAAAAAGTGTTGGTATTATTACACTCAGTGGAAAGGGTACTGGCCTGGGAGGAAGGCTCTGGGCAGCTCTAGTCCTGGTTCTGTCCCATCACACCGTGACCTCTGGCTTCTTGAGGCTCCTCTGAGCCTCAGGCTTGTCAGCAGAGCAGGAGGCTGGGCTCTGCCTTCCAATCTGGTTCCCAGCTCTAATGTTATCAATTTCCCGCTGGGCGTGCAGCGACAGCCTGCCATCGCCCCTCCCTCCCCCACACCCGCACTTCATCTACACCCAGCACACCTGCATGGGCAGCGGCAGCACACAGCAGGCTCTGCTGTCCCCATTTCAGCTGGTTTCAGGTTCTAAATTTAGTCCTTTCACAGAAGCCACGGTGTGTGGGAGGAGGGCTCTGGGTAGGTCTGGTCCTGTTTCTGCACGGTGGGTGAGGGCTGTATGGATGGGGCAGCTCCTCCCCCATGTGGAGCACTCCAAAGTCAATCAGGCAGGAGGCCAGGAGTGTGAGCACTGCATTCGATTTTGTCATCAATGCACTGGGCGAGTCCTTTGACCCTTTGGGGGCCTCAGTTTTTCATCTGGCAACTCATTTTTTTGTTGTTGTTTTTCTGAGACAGAATCTTTCTCTGTCACCCAGGCTCCAGTGCAGTGGTGCAATCTCAGCTCACTGCAACCTCCGCCTCCCAGGTTCAAGTGGTTCTCCTGCCTGAGTCTTCTGAGTAGCAGGGACTACAGGCAATTATCACCAGGCCCAGCTAATTTTTGTATGTTTTGTAGGGATGGGGTCTTGCCATGTTGCCCAGGCTGGGGTCGAACTCCTGACCTCATGTGATCTGACTGCCTCAGCCTCTCAAAGTGCTCTCAGGCATGAGCCACCGCCCCGGGTCTGGCAATTAAATTTCATATATGCTGACACCTTAAGCCACCATATTATCAATTAAAGTAGGGCAACTTTCCTTTCTTTCAGATGAGGAAAAAAATCAGACAGAGGTTAAGTGAGTTGGCTAAGCCCCACAGCTAGAGTCTAGATCTTTAGACCCTAAGACCTAGTCTTTTTTTAACTTTAGATAATCTCACCTTTACTTCCATTATGGGGTTGTTATGTATGGGGATCACTCCACCAGCGTAGAGACCCCTCCGTGTATCCGCCATTACGGAGTTAGAGCCCGGACATATTCTACCCCCTGCTGAGGGCAGTCGAGCTGAGGAAAAAAGAAGGAAGTGATAGAGGCCTGAGTTTGCAGAAGCCTATTCTTGATCCACTGAGCTAATGGCATGTCTGGGTGAGGCCTGCGTGACTATTTAAGAGACTACTGTCTCTTG
>CAUYQU010101087.1:0-19124 GCA_963574635.1 Cheracebus regulus
TATTTTCATCCCCTATTCCTTCCTGTCTCCATTGTTAAGCACAATTATTGGCATAAAAGAGGTTTTTAATACTCATTTTTAGACTGCATTCTAGCCTGGGCAATAAAACAAGAATCCCATTCTCTCTCCCTCTTTCTCATCTTCTTTCTTTCTCTCTTTCATTCTTTTTCTTTCTTTCTTTTGCTGTTTCTTTCTTTCTCCCAAAAAAAAATAAATAATGAAAATTAAAATTAAAAAAAAAAAAGCACTTTTTCGAGCTCCCTTAAGAAAGTATTACTCAGGGAGCAGAGCTCCTTGGGAGACCCAGGAGAGGTAGGCACTGAGCGTTACTGCTACTGCGAAGCTGCAGAAAGCTGAGGAGGAAAGGCAGTTTGGAGACAGTTCTTTGGCTCTCTGGTGGGCAGTGACTGTGCCACTCAGAGCAGAATGGCTTTCCTGAGAGATGTGGGCTGTTTATTTTGGAGCATTTTATTTCATAACGATGCAGTTCTCAGCTAAAGTCCCAGTGTCCCCTTGAAAAATTAAAAACTCTTTCTTTCCCCCTAGTAAAATAACCTGACTCATTCAGCCAGCGGTTACCTCGAGGGCCTACTCAAGCACTTGGAGATCCATCAGTGAACAAGCAGGACAGACAGAGTTCCTGCCTCTTGGAGTTGACATTCTTTTGAAAAGACAGACTGTAAATAACAAGCCTAAGAAATCAGTTTGATGGTGTGTTCAAATGTAGCAAGAATTATGGTTGAGCAGGAGGTGCAGGGCAGGGGTATCTGGATTAGGGGTGGGGAAAGGATCTTGTTTTATACAGGGAGGTCAGGGAGGAACTTGTGGACAGTGACATTTGAGCAAAGACTTGAAGGAGATGTGGGAGTGGCCACAGGGTTCTCCAGAGAAACAGGGTTCAGGAGGAGAGGGGACAGCCAGCACAAAGGCCCTGAGTTCCTGTTAGAGCTATAGTTCTTGAGGGATGGTGTTGTCCCTAGGGGACATCTGCAATATCCAGCGATACCTTGATCTGTCATGACTAGGCTGAGGATGCTACGGGCCTTCTATTAGTCCATTTTCTTACTGCTATGAAGAAATACCTAAGACTGGGTAATTTATAAAGGAAAGAGGCTTAATGGACTCACAGTTCCACATGGCTGGGGAGGCCTCACGGTCATGCAAAAGGCAGAGGAGGAGCAAAGTCCCACATCTTACATGGTTGCAGACAAGAGGACATGGGCAGGAAGGGGATGTCCTTTATAAAACCATCAGATCTCATGAGACTTATTCACTATCACAGAACAGCACAGGAAAAACCTGCCCCCATGATTCAATTACCCTCTCATGACATGTAGGGATAATGGGAGCTACAATTCAAGAGGAGATTTGGGTGCGGACACAGCAAAACCGTATCAGGCCTCTCCTGGGTAGAGATGCTGCGAAACATCCTATATTGCGCAGGACAGCCTCCCACGATGAAGAATGACCCAGCCCAAAAGGTCAGTGGTGCTGACACTGAGCCCTGTGTTTGAGGAACAGTAAGGAAGCCAGGGTAGCTAGAGGGGAGGGAATAAGAGGAGAAGCAGGAGAGGGGGTTTGAGGTAATAAAGGCTGGAGGAGAGGGGCGGCCAGGTCAGGCAGGGCCTTTAAGGCCAGTGTGGATTTGGGCTTTTCCTCCAAGAGTAACAGGGAGCCACTGGAAGGTTTTGAGCAAGGGGATTATAATCTGCATTTAAAGTATCCCTCTGGGTGCTGGGTGGAAAATAGGTCAAAGGTGGGTAAGGGTAGAATGAAGGAGCCCAGTTCAGGGGCCACTGCTGTTATCTAGGCAAGAGGTGACAGGGTTTCAGCCAGTGTGGAAACAGCTTTGTGACTTCCATACAGCTGATCCAGCCAATGCTAAATTTCAAATAGCAACTAGGCTTTCTAGGGATTCCAGTCACCAGTCTTTTCATTATTATACATCGTACGTTTTCTATATTACACACACACACACATACACACACACACGTGGTTAAGTTGCCTTTGCTGGATTTTGTTCTACAGGAAGGGATACCTGATATATTTTAACAATTAAATAGGTTAGGTTTATGACAAAACAATTTGACATGGGTTAGACGTAATGTAACCTTTCTATGCTTTAACACAATCTAGGCAAAAAACATTTACTCTTGCTGACAACTCTTCTGTGGTATATTTCTCTAAGCCACTTACAATCCTAAACATAAATGACCTGAAAAATGAGGTGAGGGGGGCATAAAAGGCCTAATACCTAAGAAATAGGTGTTTGAATTGTTTCCCCCCACCCATTTAGAAATGTATTACATTGTTCCATCAGTTACTTTTCTCTTCTTACTTGATCTACCAAAACAAATGCTGAAATCGGGCAGAAAGCACCAAGAGACTGCTGATTCATACCTTTACCAAAGGTCTCAGACATCTGTGTCCCCTCGTCCTTTCTCCATGTGATCTCCCTAATGAGCCTCTTGTCCTGCTTGCAGCCAGACAGTGGGAGCCCAGTGACAGGCTGCAGCAGGGGCTGAACCTCACCCCTGGGGGCAGGGCTGCTCTGTCCACGAACAGCATCTCATTTCATTTATTGCTCTGATGCACACATGCCACTGTACTCTATCACTGGGCTTTGGGCTTTTTTTTTTTTAAGTCATGCTATGTAAAGGAAGTGGTAAATTAGTCTCTTTGTTAGTAAAATATAAACTGTTTTCATGTTCCTTAATGATTTTTAAGGAAGTTTTAAACTATAGTTGCATTCCTGAGTTCTTCATTTCTTCTGTCAGAATGGTTCTCATCCCACTCAGTCACGCAGGATCAAAGCAAGTTTCAGGGAAGAACACTCAGTATTCCAGATGAAAGTAGCCATATTAGAAGACCTCACTTTTTTCATCCTCTAAGATGGTGTCTCTCAGTTTGGTGTGAGGATCTTTGACATTAGAATTCCTTGGGGCTTATTAGAAATGCAGATTCCTTGGCCTCTCCCCAAACCAAATGACTCATCACCTCCAAAGGTAGGGTCAAGAATCTGCATTTCAGTCAATGTCCAGGGTATTTCCCTGCACACTCACGTTTGAGAACCACGACTCTAGGTTGTGTGACTAGGCAAGAAAAACGGCCCTACAGGATTGGCCAGCTCACGGCGAGCTCTGTATGGACTTGTTAAAAACAGTGGATGTTGTTCAAATGAAAACTACACTTCTAAGGATTTGTTTTCTTCGAGGAAGTATGTCACCACCTTAGTCTCCTCTTCCAGCTAAATCATTTTTGCCTCTGTTCTTGGGGATTACAGTGGTCCCATAGGTTAACCGGCTGATAGTTTTGCTGTGGGTCCAATGTTTGCTGACTTTAGGGGGGCACTTTGATCTTGAAGATGACTTGAAATGATCATTTTGTCTCATGTGCCATTTTCTCTTTTCTTGTTGAACAGCAAATATGCCAGAGGATTATCCTGATCAGTTCGATGATGTCATGGATTTTATTCAAGCCACCATTAAAAGACTGAAAAGGTCACCAGATAAACAAATGGCAGAGCTTTCTAGAAGAGAGCGGAATCGGGAGGCTGCAGCTGCCAACCTGGAAAATTCCAAAGGAAAAGGTCAGAAAGGCCACAGGGGCAAAAACCGGGGTTGTGTCTTAACTGCAATACATTTAAATGTCACTGACTTGGGTTTGGGCTATGAAACCAAGGAGGCACTGATTTTTAGGTACTGCAGCGGCTCCTGCGATGCAGCTGAGACAACGTATGACAAAATATTAAAAAACTTATCCAGAAATAAAAAGCTGGTGAGTAACAAAGTAGGGAAGGCATGTTGCAGACCCATCGCCTTTGATGATGACCTGTCATTTTTAGATGATAACCTGGTTTACCATATTCTAAGAAAGCATTCCGCTAAAAGGTGTGGATGTATCTGACTCCGGCTCCAGAGACTGCTGTGTATTGCATTCCTGCTACAGTGCAAAGAAAGGGACCAAGGTTCCCAGGAAATGTTTGCCCAGAATGAAAGATGAGGACCAAGGAGGCAGAGGAGGATGAGGAAGAGGAAGAAGAAGAGGAAGAGGAGGAGGAGGAAGGCAGCCATCATGGGAGCCTGGTAGAGGGAAATCCAGCTACAGACAACTGGACAGGAGAGAGAGAAAACAGCCCTCTGGATTCTCCAGGATGGCAGCCAATGTCACTAGAAGCTCAGGGCTGATGTTCCTGGTTGGCTGTTACCACCGTTCCAGCTGATACAGTCCACCATCAACCGATCACCGGTGTGGTCGCGGATGCACTCGAAGAACCAAACCAGTGTATCTCCTGTGGTTTGTTTTCATGTGTCCGAAGACACCAGGGGAACAGGAATCCTGGTGTCACTCCTTGTCATTATGTTTTACTGCTGAAATTAAGAGAGGCTTATTTTTCTGTCACTCAGTGGAGACATACCCTGGAAAGGAGAGGGAAAACAAAGCAAAGATACAAGAGATAATCACCTTTGCATTTGAAAGTCGAGGCCTGAGGTTTACTACAATCAGCATTTTTGCCAACGGTTGGTGATTGATTTCCATCACAGTGTGTGGGGTGGGAAGAAGTTGGCTAGGAACCAAAAAGGCTGTGCTCATGATTAAACACAAACCTGAAGGTATTTCCTTTATGTCCTTGGAAACAGGAAATGAGTTGTGGTTTTCAGCAGCATTCTTGTAGGAGAGAAGCGGGGAAGGCCCCCGGCTGCCCCTGGCAGGGAGAGCCCCCCGGCCTGTTGGTTTACAGAGAGACAGATGTTACATACCCAGCTCCGTTGATGTGTGGTCACCAGTGACCAGAGAAGCTACTCGATGCAATGCATCTGTTTCAGATACAGAAATATAGAGAAGATATTTATTGAGATTTAAGTTATTGTTATTTATTACCGTTCACTAATGAGTTTCTCTTTTTTCCCTTATTTATTAAAGCTTCTTTTCAAAGGTGCCAAAGTATATGTGCTCGCAAAATGCAAAGAAAGGTGACAAAAGGAAATTTGAATTGGGAACAAGGGTCCATGCTTTTCAAAGTATTAAAAAGTTTTTTGCTAGTTAAAAATCACTTACTTTACCTTTTTAGGAAAATTTCTTATTAATTTCCCCCCAGATTTCAGCATTTTTCCCAATTTTTATTTGTGGAGCATCTCGGGCAGGCCCCCTTTCCTGGAGCAGCGTGCAGAGACCAACGGCACTTGACTTTATTTCTTCCTTGCTCCATCGCTGAACAGAAATGTCGTGGGCTCCACTTCCTGTTGTATTTAAGCTCTTGGTCTCCTCCACATATATCTATCTATACTATGCATAACCATATGTAGAAAAGGTTCAGTTCCCTCTAGTAGGTAGTCCTGGATTTAATGCTGACCTGAAAGTAATGTCAACAGTGCTGTCAGGTAGCTACCATTTTACCAACTCCCTCCATCCCTGCCCACCCACCACCCTTCTGAGAATATGCCAGCTGCCCAGTGCAGCCCGGGAGACACAGGGGCCTTCCACAGATAGGGTATGCCAAGTCCTATACAACCCCTGGGCTGTCACCGAGGGTCAACACCTGACAGCTCACTGGGGAGCAGATGGCTGAGAAGGGTGCCGAGGAAGCCATGTCTGGGCCAGCCACAGCCACACATATGCCTCATACTTAAGAGTGTGCTGCCTTTAAATGAAGGAGGTTGGGGCCAGTACAGTGGCTTATACCCATAATCCCAACACTGTGGAAAGCCAAGGTGGGAGGATCTCTTGAACCCAGGAGTTTGAGACCAGCTTGGGCAACATAGGGTGATCCTGTCTCTACAAAATATTTAAAAAGCCAGGCATGGTGGTGCACGCCTGTGGTCCCAGCTACTCAGGATTCTGAGGAAGGAAGATCACTTGAGTCTAGGGGGTTAAGGCTACAGTGAGCTGTGATCATACCACTGCACTCCAGCCTGAGTGACAGCCTGGTACCCTGTCTCAAAAAAAAAAAAAGAAAGAAAGAACGAAAGAAAAAGAGCTTAGACGGAGTGGAAGCATAGGGTGGGAACAGCCACTTCCTCCGTGCCCTAGATCGTGAATTTGTGGGGCAGCCGACACACATGCGACACACTAGGCCCTGTATTACAGCTTGTTATACTTTTCATAAAAGCGATTTTCATCAAAGAGATGATCCATCACTACCTTAGTGGCTATTACCCACAAAACTATAACAGATTTAGCAATTAAATGAGCTACTGCCCTCCATCAAGTAATCAGGTTAATTTTACAAAGTAACAAGAAGCAGCAATTACCAGACATCCCATTCCCTCCCCCCCAAAATACCCAAATTCTTCATGGTTCTGCCCTTCTCTGTCCTTTCTGTTCCCCTTGCCCGCCTAGGACATGGAGGAAAGGCCTTCCCTCTTACCCTCCCTTGGGATCTTGCTGAAAGTCAGACTGCTCGAAACAGTGACAAACCCCAGCCATCCAGGCACTCATGGAGTGCAATTTGGATGTGGCCCCAGGGACATATGTCCCTTTCGGAGAACCCTGGCAGGAACAGTGGCCGCTGTTCCCAGGCTTCAACCTCAGTGACTCCCACCCCAGCTTCCCATGGAAAGTCCCTGCCCAAAAAAGCTGTAGGATCCAATGGGTGTTGACAGCTCGTTCCCGACATCACCTACACACCACAAGCAGGTTTTAATGGAAGCAAATTGCTCCATCAAATCCACAAAAGGGTAAAGTTTGTGATTTTTCTTTATCATTGTGATCACCATCTGATACAGTAAGGAGTGCACTTGTTTGGAAGTTCTGACTTCTCTGATCTGTCTTGGTCGTTTGTGTTATACAACCAAAGTTCTCTACAGACTTTATTTTTGTACAATATCATTTTGTAACTTTTTACAAATAAAAACCCATTTCTATCGCTTTCTGTACTGCTGTACTTCCTCACATGCACTGGGCCAGGCAGCCATCCGCAAGCATTTATTAGGAATCATCCCCTTCTTACCACACAGCCCACTGGATGGTCAGTGGCCTTGCCCATCAACTCCCAGCAACCAATCACCACTCAGGAGGAAAAAAACTTGCAAAATTGTTCTTCATTTATTCATTCAACAAACTCTCATGGTGTGCCTACACTGTGCCAGGCACTCTTCCTGGAACCAGGGCTCTAATGGTGACCAAAGCAAAAACCTCTGCCTTCCTGGAGTTATTTTATTTGCAGGGAGACAGACAACATTCAAAAAATTAAAATATGTAGTGATCCATGTGTTGAGAAATGCTAAAAGCATACAAACAGGATCCTATGATATAGACATTAACAGGGAAGCTTGCTTTAATTAGAAATGTCGTTAAGACCGAAGTTAAGAAACAGTGCCAACAGATCAGGAGTGTCCAGGCAGAGGAAGCAGCTTGTATGAAACTCTGAGTCACGTCACAGACTGCCTTGTGACTATCAAAAGGCAGCCTTGTGAGGGGCTCTGTGGCTCCTCTGCATGGCCTGGGCTGCCCCATGGACAGCGTTTGTATGGCACTAGCCTTTGCCTGAAATGCCCCCTCTTCCCAATGCACGCCTTCCCTGCGTGGAGACTTGGTGGAGTCACAGGTACCAACTTGTGGGCTCAGGCATTCAGAGCCCTTCTGCCAGGACTGGCTGGAAGAGGCTCGAGGGCAGTGCTGAGTCCAGTTGCATTTTCTCCAAGCCCAAATTCCCGTCCAACGTCAATGACTTGAAGTGGGAACACAAGATGGTAAAATTCGTGCTTACCTCCCTTTTTACAGCCATTTTCCCAAAGTATATCCAGGATTACTTACCTGGTAAGATGCTCCTCAAATTTAAAAAGCAAGGAGGAGGACAGGATGACTCTCTGATCAAATAACTTTGGAAAATATCGAGTTAAATAGTGTCAACCTATGTTCTAAAGTTTAAAATATAATTGTAGAACTTATCAGAGCCTTTATTAGGCCAGTGAATGTTTTCACAGTCCAAGAGGGGTGCCGAGCACAGAATTCTCCATGTAGCTGTGACTATTAAATGGCTCATTGTTTTGACTTCTTTCTCATCACACCTGGTGACCACCCTGGAAACTATTTTGGGCCATCTTGCCTGTTCCTGTGAGCTTCAGGATGAGTAATGAGCTGGACTAGAGAGTAATAAGAAGCAGAAACCACTATGCAGCTCCCTACTGGGAGGACACCCCTCCCCAAACACACACACAGAGGACACCCCCCCTCAACACACACACACACGGTATTTGGACACTGGTTTCTTGCTGAGAATAAATAACAAAATGATTAACCAGTGGTCAACTTTAGAAACTTCCTCCAACCAAGAAAAGGAGAATATACTGAGAGCTGTGAAGTCCTCAGCAGCCTGGGGGGGCCTGTACCGTGTTCCCCTCATCCTTCTTGGGTTGGTGCTTTGCTAACCTGCAGCCCTGAGTGCATGCCACCCCTCCCTGCGATCCCCAGGGGGAAGGCCATGCTTGCTGGCCTCCAGCTCTGAAATCTGCGGTGGGGAGAAGGGTGGAAGAGCACCAGGGGAGGAGCCTGGATACCGGCTCTGAACGCCTTATGTGGCTTGTGCTCACAAGATCATCTCAGGCAGCTTTCTGCTGTGTTAAGGAGGCATTCTGGGCGATAGTGTGGTGTGAAGTAGGTTAAAGTGAACTTTCAAAAGAATCAATCCACTCCCGAGATAAAGGTGGAAAATCAGAGTTTCCTGAACCTGTGTCTCAAAAACAAAGACCTTCCCTTCAAACACCAGGTCCTACTTGGGCCATGGCCAATTTACTACCTGACACCAGAATCCTGGGGAGGTGGAAGCCTGATGCCTCTATTCATAGTCCACCCAGGGAGGGGGAGTGGGTTTCAGCCTAGGGCCTTTGGATTTTTTCCGTCAGGTAATGAAGTGTCTGAGCCCAAGTGTATTCTTGGGGCTCACATGTGTTAACAGAAGCGCTGCTGGAATCTCATGCAATAGTTAACTCATCTGTAGTCTCAGCCTCACAACATCTTGAATGAAATTAAAACCAAATGCTGCCAAGTCATCCCTGAAAATAGACAGTTGGGGAAACGAAGGGCAAGCTCATGTAAGACAAGTAATACACTGCCACGTCCCTGCCCACGGTGGCGGAATGGGATGAAGATGGGACTGCAGCTGCGGGGAGGAGTCTGTGATACCCCGAAAGTGAGACGTGGAGGGAGAGGTGTGGAGAGAGCACTAGAAGGCCTCAGAGAGAGCTGCAGGTGGGATGAAGAGTCAAAAGGAAAATGAATAAGAGACAGCTACAGATTAGGGTTGCCAGAGAAAATACAGGATGCCTAGTTAAATCTGAATTTCAGATAAGCAGGCGCAATTTCTTAGTACAAGTATGTCTCATGCAACATGTGGGACATACTCATGCTTGTTAGAACAAATAACATATATTTCTGATTTGCCTGAAGTGCAAATCTAAGTGGGCATGCTGTATTTTAATTTGCTAAATTTGGTGAAAGTTACATTGGAGCTGGACCTTGCATGTGCGTAGTAATCTGTCAGGTGGTCCGGGTCAACTCAGGCTGGGATGGGCAACAGATACTCCAGGCAGGAGGAATAGTGCGATCCAAAGTGTCAGAAGGGCAACTGGTGGGCTCAGAGTAGACTAAGCTATTAAACACAGCAAACTCAGTGCTTAGGGGCTCAAACACGTTTTAAATAGTTTTAAAATCAAAAGAAAAAGAATATAACAATATTGCATCCATAATAATGAACCCAGCTTAAATTGTACTTGCGTATAGCAATGCAGTTGTATATTTTAATAGAGAAAAGGCCCACAGAGGCAAAAGTACCCAGAGCTCATGAAGAGTCATCATGCAGCCTTGGGTGCGCTGCTAACAGCAAATTTTCTGTGTCCTCTGCTTCCAGTTTCCTTCTAGATTTCCCTTTCTCATAAATTATTAAAGACAACTTTGTGCTTAAAAAATATCCCAGCACTTTGGAAGGTGGAGGCAAGTGGATCCCTTGAGGTCAAGAGTTCAAGACCAGCCTCACCAACATTGTAAAACCTCGTCTCTACTAAAAATACAAAAATTAGCCAGGCATAGTGGCGCACACCTGTGGTCCCAGCTATTCGGGAGACTGAGGCACAAGAATCTCTTGAACCCAGTAGGTGGAAGTTGCAGTGAGACAAGATCATTCCACCGCACTCCAGCCTGGGTGACAGAGCAAAATGGGAAAACAACCCTTCTTTCCATTCTTCAAGTTAGATTGTCTTCTCAAGACATTTGCATTTACTTCCTACTTAAGGAAGCATAAACTTAAGGCCAAGCCATTATATTTCAAGGCTCATTCATGATTTCTGAGAAGCAACCATATGGATTAGATGGCCCAGAGCAGACTAGCAGTCAAGGGCATGGCAACAGAGGGAAGAGCAGGTCAGATGGAAGGTAGACAGGATGAGCAGAACTCAGAGGGATGGAGAGACCTCAGCCTCCAGGAAACCAGAGAACCGTGGAGCTGAGCAATGACGAAGAAGGATGAGGTTTCGGAACATGTGGAATCGATTGTTTTAACTCGAGAAACTCTTTAAAGTAGGGATTTTAACCCACTCCCTGCTTACCTGCTCCAGACCTCGGTCTCATTCATTCAATTAATTATTAAGCAGCTATCTCCTGCCAGGGGAGGATATAAAGATACAGAGACAACACCGCAAGGGGCTCCCAGATTAGAGGGACAGAAATGGAGCATGAAAACATGGGGAGGGGCAGCAATGAAGATGTGCAGTGCAGGGTGTCACAGGAGCTCCCAGGAGCGACAGAGATCCTGCTGAGCCTGGGGAGCAGGGGAGGAGGGTGGGGAGGTCGAAGGAGGGTGGGGAGGTCGGGGCAGGGTGATGCTATCAGGGACCGCCTTCTGGAAGTAGCTGCCTAAACTATTAAAGGATGAGTAGGAATTTCCCAGAGAGGGCTTGAGGGAGCGGAAGGCATTCCAGGCTGAAGGGACAGCAAGAGCTCAGCCACTCAGCCCAGACACAGCCTGGGATGCTGTTGGCTTGGGAAGGTGGAGATGGGGAGAGGACAGAGCTCTGGATCGCAGGGCAGCTGAGCTTCACTGGAAAGAAGGAGAGGGGAGAGAGGCCTCTGGTGGAAAAGGCAGCCGTGAGATGGGGGTGCAGGGAGCTCCGCTCTGCCAGGCTCCAGGCTCCTTGGGAAAAGGATCGCTTTGGATCTTCACACTCACCCCCTCCCTTTCAGACCCACTGCCTCTGCAGCCCCTCTCGAGCCCACACTTTCAAGGCCTTGTCAGCACTGATTTCATTCTCTCACAGACTCACCTCCTAGGGACATTTGCTTCCCACAGGAGACTCAGTAGGACTGCCAGTCTTCCAGACTCGCATTTCCCAAGCTGCCTGGTGGAGCCCTAGGAGGCATCCCTGGAGGCTGGGATTTCTTGATCTTAAACATGGGAGAAATGTCACATGTCACAAACTCAGTCCCCACTCACAGAACAGCAGTGACATCACACATTCACATATAAAGCAAGGCTCTGAGAAGGCCTGTGGAGGGAAGCCCATTTAATCTTGTTTAACCCAGTATCTCCCAATCTTATTTTGACCAAAGAGCATCTGTTGGCATCTAACAGAAGTGTTCTGCTGGACAAAATGTGGAAAATGCTATTCTAGAGCCAAAGGAATGAATCTCTAATGGAAGAATTACACACATCAGAATTCTTTCTTGGCAGGGGGATCTTCCCAGCCTGCCATCTGTAGAAAGGCACACTTGGCCAGAAGGACCTGACAAATGGCCACCAAGTTCTCTTTCACACATCACACCTCAGACTGGGCCAGTGAGTGTTAAACACAGCCATCTTCACATTTCTCTGTTTTGTTTTGTTTTTTAACTTTTTTCATGTTTAATTTTTGTGGGTCTATAGTAAGTGTATGTATTGATAAGGTACATGAGATATTTTGACACAAGCACACAATGTGTAATAATCACATCATAGGGTAACCAACCCCTCAAGAATTTATCCTTTGTGTTATAAACAATCCAAGTATACTCCTTCAGTTATTTTTAATGTACAATTAAATTATTATTGACTATAATCACTCTGTTGTGCTATCAAACAGTAGGTCTTATTCATTCTTTCCAACTGCTTTTCATACCCATTAACCCTCCCCACATCTCCTCCTCCATGTTCTCATTTCCCCCTGAGCTTGAGCTGAGATGACCAACTCTCCTCCCTCAGCTTCATTCTCCACCATCCTCTACTCTCACTCCAGCTGGCTGGCCCCACTATAGTGCACTTGTGGTTATCATTAGTGCTGTTCCCTTCACAATTACAAATCCTGTACACTTCTGGGCACATTGTAAGATTACACATGTCAGTTCCCTTGTGGTTGACTGAAGCCAGTGACTAGCCAAAGAGTGTGAGCAGAAGGGACCAGTGAAATGTGACATTCTGAGCCTCATGTTTAGTGGACATGATGAGACCCTCCAGGGCCTCTTTCTTCTCCTCTGAGACAGCAGCTGGCAACATTCATGATGGCGGCAGCTCTGTCTACTTCAAGTGCTGATGACAAACAGAGACCCTCTGCCAACCCACGACAGGCACAGCACGGTGTGGTAACTGAGGAATAAACCTTTGCTACTTTGAGCTACTGAGATTTGGAGGGTGTTTGTTACTGCCTATCCTGACAGGCACAAGCTTCTATTGTGAAGAGGTGCATTATGGGCCATGAAGAGGAGAGCGGTCCGTAGAGATGGGGAGAAGAGCAAACAGAAAGGCCCAACACAATGAGGGAGCTGGAAGAAATAAAGCTGAAAAGGCAGCCAAGATCACATAGAGTCTTATGGGCCATGATAGCCATTTAGGATTTCACTCTGAAGAGGACAGGAAGCCATTAGAAGGTTTTAAGAAAAAGGGAGACAGGATCTGGGTGTGTTTTTAAAGGCTTATTTGAGCTGTTTTGTTGAGGATAGACTGTACAGGGGCAAAAGCAGGAGCATGGAGACCAGCCAGGAGGCCCAAGTGAGAATCCACGTGTGTGATAACAGTAACTCAGACTGGGATGTAGTGATGGCAGTGCTGACGCAGTGTGCCCAAAAATCAGGCATGAGGACAGAAGAGGAGAGAAGGTGCCATCAGAACGGCACCGAGGCTGACGCCAGTGCAGTGACATCTCTACGAGGTGAAGTAGGGAGGGCTGATGTCTCATCCTGCACCTTCTCTGCTGGGAAGGTAAGAAAATAGATGCTCTCTCCTGACATCCTAACTCGGGGTAACACAGGAGCCAATGCAGGGCAAGGATCTGAGGGAGCTGCCAGCCCGAGGTCTGGAATGCCATTAAAATGCATGCCCGGCGTGTTGGCTCACATTCTGGGATGAATCTGCCACTGCTCCCTCTGACAATGTTTAGCATGAAATAAAAAGTATGGCTTTCAAATGATACCACGAGGAAGATTCTTGAGCAAATATGGCCAAAGTTTCTCTGCAGAATGTTCTCAGAGGCTGGGATTCCACCCACCTCCAGCCTTCTTTTTCCATCCAGTCCTTCCCGGTCCTGCACTAAGGTTTGACCAGACCGTGGCACTGGCCTCCTCACGGTTCCCTGATCTTGCTGTCAATCAAATCACTCCAACTGCCAATCAGAACCTCCACAATCTGCATCAAACAACACTTTTCTCTAGCTCTTGTTTGGTTTTTATCCCTGAAATCTTCCTTTTACACCTGAACTCAACCTTTCAGTCACTGGATCCTACAGAACTTGAAAAGACATGTTGAGCTTGTGGCACTTTCTCACTGTCATACCCATGCCCCAGCCATTTCCTCTGCTGGAAATAATGTCCCTCACATCTTCAATGCTCCAAATACTCCCATGGTGGTATTTATCACTCACTTCACTGTGATTCGTTAGCCAAAGTGCTTTATGTGTGGATCAGGCTGATAACATGAGAACTTTTTTTTGTAGATTTTTTTTGTAGATATGTAGATAAGTTATGCACTGATCTCATGATCTCTGCTAAGTTGAGGGCTCCTTGAGTGCAGGAGCCATGTCTGGCTCACCTTTAAATCCTGAAGAGCCCTGGGCATCTGCCTCTTAGGTAGCAGATGCTCAAAAAGCATCTGTATTTGTCAGAACTTTGGCTTACGGCAGCAGTCCCCAGACTTTTTGGCACCAGGGACTGGTTTCATGGAAGACAATTTTTCCACATATCAGTACTGCTCTGTGGCCCGAGGGCTGGGGACCCCTGGCTTACAGGTGACAGAAACTCAACTCAAAGTGCCTGAGACAATGAAAGGAAATTGATTGGTTCATGTAATGGAAAAGTCCTGCAGTGGATCTGGCTTCAGAAAAAGCTAGACGCAGATATCAGTTGATGTTTTGAAGAATAGCCACCTCTTCCTCACTCCCACTTTCCTGCTTGCCTCTGCTGTTGGCTTCCTTCTCAGACTGTCTTTCCCCACATGGCAGCAAAGATGTTCAGTGGAAGCTACAGGCTTAGAACCCACTCTCAAGAAGAAGCGAGTTTCTTATTTGACCAATCCAGCAAAAATCTTTTGGGAACTCTGATTGGTCAACTAAAGCCAAATGCCAATTTCTTGACCAATCACCTGGCGTAGGGGATGGATAATTCCGTCCTAGGCATGTGCCCACTTCTGGTGCCAGCAGAAGTGGTGGCAAACTGCATGGACTAAGAACATGAAAGGTGAAATACTGAAAAGGAAATGTGGGTGCTGTGACCTAAAGAAGGAATGAGTGATGCTAGGCAAGCACAAACAACAGATGTCCATAACTGAGTCCCTTTTCTGTGATGACACACTACAGAAAAATAAATTGGCACCTCTTTTCACAGGTCGACCTTTACAACCATCTGCTCAAAGAAATTAATGTTCTCATCTTGGCTGACTTGTTTGACCATAAGAGTAAGTTCACATAACAATTCAAACAGAGCAGTAGGGAGTAGGTAGCATGGTTAGGCATAATTGGGAGAAATATGAATATTGGCACCTCAATTTTACAAAGAAAAGAAGCATTGGATGAATGGGTGGATGGATGTCTGGATGGATGATTGGAGAGATAAATGAATGAAGCAGTGTTTTATTTATTTAATTGTGCCATTATTAGATTAAAATCCTGTTACAATGGACTCCATTATAAAGACAATTCAGAGAAGGCTCAATTAATAGGAAATCCTACTGCAGTGGCTTAATGGGGGTTTACTTTTCTCACATAATTAAACATTTATGAACATACACCTGGTATATGTCACAGAAATAATTTTTGCAGGTACATCTACCACTAGGTATTAAAATTAGTGGGCAAATGTTTGAGGAGATGAGGTCATTTGCACAATCTCAAAATAGTTCCCTTAAGATATTTATTTATCACAAAGGGAAAAATCATAACATTATTGTGGAGAAACCCAACAGAGACCACCTTAACCAAGTGATCATTGCTAAGATCACCAGTAATAAGTTATGTTGATATTATGTTTCTTGATATAATGATGCACTGAGAAGGGCACAACATCACACCTCTGTTACTTTTACCCAAAATGCAAAACCTCAAACTAGTCTTGAGAAAACATCAGATAAACTCAAGTTGAGAGATATTCTACAAAATAGCTGACCAGCACTGAAGTACATGAGAGACAAGACAAAAGAAATATTCCTAGATTGAGGAGAACTACAGAAACACGACAATTAAATCAATGTGAGATCTTGGATTGGATCCCGGAGGAGGAAAATTCCATGCCTTAATCCTTGGGCTACTCTAGCAAAATACACTAATTGGCTTATAAACAACAAAAATTTATTTCTTACAGTTCTGGAGACTGGGAAATCTAAGATCAAGGCATTGGAAGACTCAGTGTCCAGTGAGGACTCACTTTTTGGTTCATAGAATAGAATGGTGCCTTTTCACTGTGTCCTCACTTGGTGGAAGGGACAAGGCAGCTCTCTTGGGTCTCTTTTATAAAAGGGTACTAATCACATTCATGAGGACACTACCCTCATGATCTAATCATCTCCCAAAAGGGTTCCCTCCTAATACCATCGATTTGGGGTTAGGATTTTAACATGTGAATTTGGGAGGACACAAACATTCAGACCATAGCAAACATTAGTGGAAAAATAGTGAAACCTCTTTTTCTTTTCTTTTCTTTTCTTTTCTTTTCTTTTTTTTTTTTAATTTGAGACAGAATCTTGCTCTGTAGCCTAGGCTGGAGTGCAGTGGTGCAATCTTGGCTCACTGCAACTTCCACCTCCCAGATTCAAGTGATTCTAACTGCCTCAGCCTCCCAAGTAGCTGAGTTATGCCAGTGACCACCACCATGCTCAGCTAATTTTTTATATTTTTACCAGAGACAGGGTTTCACCATTTTGGGTAGGCTGGTCTCAAACTCCTGACCTCAAGTGATCCACCTACCTTGGCTCCCAAGTGCTTGGATTAGAGGCATGAGTCACCATGCCTGGCCAAAAAATGCTAAAATCTTAATTAAGTCTGTAGTTTAGTTAACAGCATTGATCCCCCTTAGCCCATCACTCCCTAACCTGTTACCCTGCTTTATTCTTTCCTAATCCAAGCAATCTGAGCTCCAGCTAAAGGAATGTACATATTTCTTTATTGCTCTTTTCCCACCTCAATATAAACTCCCTGAGAACAGAAACTTTGATTCTGCAGTGCCTGTAAAGTCATTGCATACATATTTATAGGGTAAGTCAATGAATCAGTAGATTTTCTTTCAATTCAATAATTAACTTTTGGGAAAATGTAATAATAAAAGAATTCAACCAAATTCTAAGACAAAATTTGAGCTTTGTTACATTTCTCTCAAATTCTCATCTCCTTTTATTGTTTTTTTTTAATTGTGGTGAAATTCACATAACATACAATTAACCATTTTAAAGCATGTGATTTAACGGCATGTTGTGCAACCACCACTCCTCTCTTGTTTTAAAACTTTCTCATCATCGCAGAAAAATACCCCTAATCCAGTAAGTAATTATTCCCTAGTCTCTCTGCCTTCCATCTCCTGTTAACAAATCTGCTTTCTGTCTCTACAGATTTGCCTATTCTGGATGTTTTGTATAAAAGGAATCATACATATGATCTTTTGTGTCTGGCTTCTTTCACTTTATATAACATTTTTGAGTTTCATCCATATTGTAGCATGTATCAAGACTTTGTTTCTTTTTATGGCCAAGTAATATTCCTTTGTATAGATATACCACAATTTGCTTATTCATTCATCTATTGATGGACACGTTGATTGTTTCCATTTTTTGGCCATTACAAATAATATGACTGCAAACAATTGTGTACACGTTTCTGTGTGGACATATGTTTCTATTTCTCCTGATAAATACCTTGGAGTAGAATTCCTGAGTCATGTGATAATTTTAACTTTTTGAGGAACTACCAAGCTGTTTTCCCCAGCAGCTGCACCATTTTACTCTTTCTTATTGCCATCACCATTACCATTATTACAGCAGCTCATATTAACTGGGCCAGGCATAGTGTTTTAAAGCAACCATGTTGCTGAGCCCATGTGTAACCTATATCCCTGCCACCATGGCCATTTTGTTTATGGGCCCATTGGGCAATGGCAAGGGTGGCTGGGGAAAGAGGCTGAGTGTTGTCCACAGAACGGGTCATCCTGTCTACTTGATTATTAAAATCCTCCTCTGCTGAGGCCACCCATTGGTGAGCTCTCACATAGAATACAAATATCTTCACAGCTTTTAACCACTCAGAGAGGTCCACCCACATACCTCTTCCCCAAATTTCTTTGTCACTTTTCCAATCATGCTTCTTCCAAGTCCCTGACCATTCAGCGAAATCATTAGCTATAGCCCATGAATCAGTATGTAATTACACATCTGGCCATTTCTCCTTCCATGCAAAGTGCACAATCAGGTGCACTACTCAAAGTTCTGTCCACTGGGAAGATTTTCATTCACTGCTGTCCTTCAGGGATATCCTAGAAAGGGACTGTTATGCTGCAGCTGTCCACTTTCAGGTGGTGCCTGCATATCGTGTAGAACCTTCTGTTAAGCAGGCCCTCATCTTCTCTTCCTCAGTTAACTGATCATAGGGAACTCCCCATGAGACCATCGGTGAAAGCTGAGCAAGAGAAGGCAGGGTGGTAGGAGTGGAGACCATGGACGTTTGAGCCACTTTTTCATGTAACTTACTTGTGCCTTCAGGACCGGCTTGAGCCCTATCATTTACATACTACTTCCATTTGATGATGGAATGCTACTGTGCATGACCCATGTTACGGCTAGATGGGTCAGAAAGCACCCAGTTCATGATAGGCAGGTCAGGTCGCATGGTGAGTTGATGACCCATAGTCAAACGTTAAGTTTCCACCAAAGCCCAGTAACAGGCCAAGAGCTGTCTCTCAAAAGGAGAGTAGTTATCTGCAGAAAATGGCAGGGTCGTGCTCCAAAATCCAAGGTCTCCACTGTGATTCACTTATGGGGGGCTGCCAAAGGCTCCAAATAGCAACGCTATCTGCCACTGACATGTCAAGGACCATTGGATCTGCTGGGTCATATGATCCAAGTGGCAGAGCAGCTTGCACAGCAGCCTGGACCTGTTGCAGAGCCCTCTCCTGTCCTCGGCCCCCACCCCCAAAACTGGCAGCTTTTCAGATCACTCAATAAATGGGCCAGAGTAGCATACCCAGTTGAAGAGTGTGTTGCCTCCAAAATCCAAAAAGGCCCACTAGGCACTGAGCCTCTTCTTGATTGTAGGAGGAGCCAAATGCAGCAACTTATTCTTCACCTCAGAAGAATATGTCGACAGGCCGCACACCACTGATCTCATAGAAATTTTACTGAGGTAGAAGTTCCCTGAATTTCAATAAGATTTATTTCCTATCTTCTGGCATGCAAATATCTCACCAATAAGTCCAGTGTGTTTGCTACTTCTTGCTCACTGGATCCAATCAGCATAATGTCATCAATGTAATGGACCAGTGTGATATCTTGCCAAAGCGAACAGCAATCAAAGTCTCTCAGAATAAGATTATGACGGAGAGATCCAAGATGACCGATTAGCAACAGCTCAGGAATGTAGCTCCCAGTGAAAGCGCAGAGAACGAGTGGACGCCGCACTTTCCGACGAATTTTTGTTGCCCACAGACCGGGAGATTCCCGGCAGAGGAGCCACACGGGTCGCCAGCGCGACTCA
>CAUYQU010101093.1:0-89869 GCA_963574635.1 Cheracebus regulus
GAAGGATAGGAACAGACACTTTTCAAAACAAGACATTTATGCAGCAAACAAGCATATGAAAAAAAGTTCATCATCACTGGTCATTAGAGAAATGCAAATCAAAACCACATTGAGATAGTATCTCACGCCAGTTACAATGGCGATCATTAAAAAATCTGGAAACTATAGATGCTGGAAAGGATGTGGAGAAATAGAAACACTTTTACACTGTTGGTGGGAGTGTAAATTAATTCAACCATTATGGAAGACATTGTGGCATTCCTCAAGGATCTAGACATAGAAATTCGATTTGATCCAGCAATCCCATTACTGGCTATATACCCAAAGGATTATAAATCATTCTACTGTAAAGACACATGCACTCATATATTCATTGTGGCACTGTTTGCAATAACAAAGACATAGAGTCAACTCAAAAGCCCATCAGTGATAGACTGGATAAAGAAAATGTGACAAATATACACCATGGAACACTATGCAGCCATAAAAAAGGATAAGTTCATGTTCTGGAAACCATCATTCTCAGCAATCTGACACAAGAACAGAAAATTAAACACCACATGTTCTCACTCATAAGTGGGTGCTGAACAATGAGAACACATGGACACAAGGAGGGGAATATCACACACCAGGCCCTGTTGTGGGTGGGGGAGATAGGGGAGGGATAGCAGGGGGTGGAGGGATTAGGGAGGGATAACATTAGGAGAAATACCTAATGTAGATGATGGGGGAATGATGCAGCAAACCATCATGGCATGTGTATACCTGTGTAACAATCCTGCATGATCTGCACATGCACCCCAGAACTTAAAATATAATAATAAAAAAGAGTGTCCATTGTCAAGGGATTTTCACTGTTTGAAGTCCATCAGGATTCATTTGTACCATTACAGACATAAGGTCAAGTTAGCAGCCTTATTAAATCTAAGCACAAATATAGTGGTAGATCTGACTTTTATTATTTTTCCTGTAAATGACATGAGTATCACACCCTCTGTTGCAAGATTAAGCTGACTTTGGGGCCAATCAACTGACTCAGATGTATAAAAAAGATAGTTCTAAACTCACACAGAAAGGAATGCTAGGATTGACAACAGTGATATACTGTGTTGACTTCCAGTAACAAGACCAAAAACTTAGGATGAGTTCCATGTTCTGATACTAACACTCTAGTCACCTTACCAATACACTTAACCCCTAAAGTATTTATGAAACTATTATATTTTTTAATTGTATACAACTTTTATTTAAGAATCATTCTTTCTCTCTCTAGTGTGAATGTATACATATGTGATCAAATGGAAATTTGAATTCATGTATATTAAATAAAATATAGTTTGAGATTTAAGAACTAGCATCTATTCATGTATTTTGTATCATATAGAAATGATTCATGTCTAGTTTCCACTAATGTTACAACTGTATTTTTACAAGCAATTTTTGTAATGTTTCTTGCTCACAATGTATAAATGAGGAAAACATTCTATAGTGACATTAGGAAAAATAAAGAGCATTAGACTGGTTCAAAAGATGATTTAAACCATATATCTCGTTTAAAATATACCATTAGCATAAGAAATACTCTGGTCACATATTATTTTCTCTTACAATAATAATAGTTTTAACTCAATTTTACAAATTAATTCAGTTCATTAATTTTTTAAAGCTTAATAACACAAGAAAATTTTAATCAAATTAGGAAATTCCAGTAATTTTAAATAAAACAGGCTTTTGTATTTAACTAAATTATTCTTGAATCTAATTTATTGTTAGTTTTCCTTTTTGTGTCAACCTTGGGCAAGCTACCAAATTTGTATTGATTACAGGGGTTTATAGGTTCTTATTCATCAGCTAATGCATCTCTGCCTCAAAAAGTATTGATATAGTTTGGCTGTGTCTCCACCCAAATCTCATCTTTGTGGGGGGAAGCAGCAAAGGAGAGAGGACTTAACAGAGTGCCTACATAAACTGGTTATATGTACAAAAGAAATCAGGAACAATAAACTGTGGAAGACCACAGGAGGCCTCTGGGGAGGAAGGTCTCTCCATGCCTTATGTTCCAGTGCAGGGTGACCTTGGCTCTGTTACCATAAACATTGTGCTCAAGAACATAGAACCCCTTCATAGCACCAAGACATAGCCAGACTTGTATTCTCCCTGTGAGGCCTACATTCCACCAGCTGCAAATAGATAATAGGCTAAAGAGACCCACATGTTCCTGTTTTATGAAACTCCCAAACCGCCACTGTTATGTCTTTAGAATGACACACCAGTTCCAGCTCACTGATTTCATTCTGGCTCACTGATTCACTCCACCATCCCATCACCCTCTCCCCACCATCACTCCACCCCTACCCTTTAGATCAAAGTGATTTTAATCAATAAATGGTGTGAGAGATCAGAGCTCAGGGCCTTCACTGCCTCCAGTAATAAGTGATGGTCCCCTGGTTCCACTCGTTGCATTCTTAATCTATCTTTTTCTTAATCATTTGTTGCCACTGAACTAGGGGTACCTATGGGTGATGTGGGGGCTGGTTCCCTACAATTTTGAATTCCTATGTGTTGTGGGAGGGACTCAGTGGGAGGTAATTGAATCATGGGGGCAGTCTTTCCCATGCTGTTCTTGTGATAGGGAATAGTCTCACAAGATCTGGTGGTATTATAAGTGGGAGTTTCACTGCCCAATCTCTCTCTTTGCCTGCTGCCATCCATGTAATATGTGACTTGCTCCTCCTTTTATTTGCCATGATTGTGAGGCCTCCCCAGCCATGTGGAACTGTAAGTCATTAAATCTGTTACTTTTGGAAATTGCCAAGTCTCGGGTTTGTCTTTATCAGCAGCATAAAATATTGATTAATACAAGTATCAATAGATAAAATATTATAACTGGAATACTTTTGTCTAATGTCTTATCTAAAACCATGTACAGAGTGAGATTAAACAGAAGTTGTGCAATTTTTTTTCAAGAAGAGAAAATGGCAAAGAGGTAGTATTTAGAGAAAAATGGTTAAAATTAGTTGAAGGAAATAAATGATCACCATAGTAGTGAAGAAGAAAAAGTGAGGTGAATGGTAAAATCTTCAAGAAATAAGGTTGAAAGAACCCCAAATTCTATAGAAGGCTAAAATGAAGAGAAGAAGCAGGTTGAATAATCTTGTTGGCATGAGCTATAAATTAGCTTGAGGTTTAGTATCTAAAAATGGAGAGCAAATATGAAAGTGTCAGTGAGGAATAAGGAGAATATCTACCCACCTCCAGGCTCTGCAGAGTATTGACTACAGAAACAAAAATGAAAACAAACAGAAAACAAGCTTCACTATAAAACACCTTCAGAGAAGAGCTTGAAAATATATGTTATTGTACTAATGACTGAAAATCCCATGCCAGAGATACAGAGGAAGAGTTCTTGGTTTGGAAAGGAGTAAGGAATTGAGTTAGATTAAGAGATTATAGACTTAAATGGAGATGAGAGTCCATAAAGGAGGGAGAATATTAAAGATTTTAGAGGGCTTATAATAAGATATTTCTCCTAAAGTTAAGACACAAATTTGAAAAGCATATATGAGTAACAAAAAAGTGAAAATGAAGGTAGGCCCCTAGTGAGAATAATTATAACTATGGTTAATGCCTCTATATGCATTTTATGCAAAATGTTTATATTTCTATTATGAATATTTAACCTTTATTTAGTTTTCATTAATTTACAGAGCGCTTCACATAATCCTTTGTACTTGATCCCCATAACTCAGAGGTACAAATAAGTTAACAACCTCCACTATTTTCTAAGGTCACCAAGTTAGTGAGTAGACAACTAAATATTTGAATCAGGGTTTTCTTCTGATATAAAACTTATTTTCTTCTTTGTAAGCATCATCTTTGTGTATAATAAGCCAGGAATCCCTGGCTCATTAAACAGGACCTCTCAATTTAGAAGCAGAGAAGGTTAACTTTCTTTTAAAATCTAATACAACCTCAATGTTAACATGATAGCATATACTATCAGCAGCAGCATTTAATAATAGTATGATATTTGGATATGCTTTGCTAATTATATGTTAATTTATTATATATCAAAATAAGGACTTGTAGATATTATTTGAAAATTACCAAATGTATAGAACTAAATCTATATCAGTAAAAGTAACAATTATGTGCTGACTAAATAAGTCGAGAGACATCCTGATTAAAAACATCTTCTGGCCTTCAAAATTAAAAATAAAGTCTGTAAAAGCATAGAATTAGTTATCATGAAGAGCACAATCTTTATATTTAAGTCTTGTTAAATAAAAGTTCAGAATATATAGTAAAATATTATTTATAATTGATGTAAAAAATTGAAAAGGAAATATATAATAGGAAACAGGAAAATATGAAATAGTTGGAGGGAAGTCTTATGAGTAATTTTATTTGCCTTTTTAGAAAAGTTTCATCATATTTTTATCATCATATTTGAATTATTTAGGAAAAAAAGAACGCAATTTGTGAAGCTACTATTTTGTTAATTAATTGGATATCATTCGATTGGATATCTTTTAACTGCATTTGCCATTACTCATTCTCTGAGCTTTTACTTAAAGCTGTGATTTTGAACATAAAATTACTTGTAGTGATTCTTAACCCCACTTTGTAAATGCAGAAAGAGTTCTTTCTGTTTTATCTCTATTATTATTTACTAGATTCTGTGAGGCCAGTTATCCCTCTTCTGCCTGTTGAACAGTGTGTTCAAAAGAGTATGTATGTTGACCCTCAGTTCATATACATAATTGTGGAGAATAGAGAATGTTTATGATATTGCAGCTGACAACAGCCATTAATCCAAGTACTAAAAACAAGAACAGCAACCCTTGAATAAGTTGTATTGTAACTCAAGTTGTGTTATTTGTGACATTATCTTTATATTCATGGATAGTAGATGAATTATTCACAACCCAATTAAAAATGCACACTTTTTTAATGTACAGTATGATTTAACAAGCTGTTTCAAAATCCCTTAAAATGGGCAGTTTGTTAATTATCCCAGACTACAATTTAAATCAGCAATGAATAAAAACGTATTATACTAAAATTCTATACAACTTAGAATATGCAGATTTTGGAACAATTTAAAATCTTCTGGGAAAAAGACATCAGTTTTTACTATGAAATGCAAAATATATGAGATCTAATTAACAAATTTCAATCACTTTCAATAATCAGAACTTGGCAATTTCATAATTGCTTATTTTGAGCTACTTAAATATCATTTACTTATCAAGGGTAAGTGACATATTCTATAGTACTACTAAAAGCAGAAGGATTTATACCTCTTGAGTAATGTTAGGATTTTTCAGGCAATTTTCTTCAGTTTAAGTAGCAACAAAAATATCTCACTGAAACAAATACTTTAGTGGATTTATAGAAGTAACACAAGTGAGGGAAAAAGGAATATTTCATGATCAGACCAAAATCATCTTGAACTCAAAGGATTATTTGGGAAAATATATTCATACTGATATATGACATGAAAGCTGTAGAACATATGGCTTCCATCTGCTTATATTTACTCTTGATAATGTTAAGACACAATTACCATCCAAATTCATGACTCTCTTGAGTAAAGTGTCTAGTCCATCAATCATGGGCGTACATGTTTCAGGACAGTGTCAGATGTTGGGAAAAAGAAACACTGGTGATTTTAGGTAATTGCATTATATTTAATATTATATTGATTATGAAATCAAAAGGAAACTGAACAGCAGGTATACCTTGGTATAAAATATACCAGTCAGAATCACAAATTATTCCTTTTTCCCTCACTCACATTATTCCTGTAAATCCACTAGTGTGTTTGTTTTAGTGAGTTTTTTTTTTTACAACTTAAACTGAGGTCTATAAAATATACTACTCTAATGAAAAATTTAGAAAAGCTTCTGACTTGCAAAAGAAAGATGAAAAGCCAATATTTGACATGTAATTTTTTTTACAAATATAGAAAATGTGCGAAAAAGGGGTGACACTAAGAACCAAATTTAAGATTACTTAATAAAAATGACATATGTTTGTTTTAATCTTCAGTAAAGAAAATAATATTTTCAAGACAAAACATTAAGGAAAAGAGACATTATATATTTTTTTACCTATGAAGATATTTGATACTTTAAAATGTGTAGTTTTCATTATACTTAGGAATTCTATTGTCAACATATTCAAGACTGTAAAAGTTGGATTTATTTTCTTGTTTATTTCAGTTTATTAGTCACAGCAGAAAAATAATAGTGACCAGCATATTAAGAATATTGAGTTTAAATGTAATTATATTTTATTAATAAATTTGAATATTAAAAAATATTATTTAATGTACAATATAAACAAGATTAAGTTTAAAGACATTTAGATTGTGATATGTATTTATACAAAATGATTTGGTAAACTCAGTAAGTCATTTTATGGTTATAATTATATAAACAAAATATATATATTCTTTTATTATTCATTCAGATTAATATGGAGGGAAGCAGAAAGACCATTTGGCTTTACTAGCAGTTTTAAATATAAACTGAATAATAATTCTATAGGTGGTATGTCCATAGATTTTCACTGTAATTAAATTGCTGGCCAATTTATTAATGGGATATTTGTCTTCACAGGATGTCAAAACATTTGTTTCAGAATAATAAATATATATAAATCCTTCATGTGTCTTTAAAAGAAAGGAGGTTTAAAACCAGTTTGGATTCCTTTAGTTCATTTTTTAGTTGCAAGTGTCAAGGAGCAACCCCGCCTCCCAAGGCTTCTGTGGTGTGCTAATGTAAACTGCCATTCGCTTTTGACAGGCTCCTGTTCCGACTAATGTGGCTATATATTTCACCAGGGAATTTTTCCAGGTTACTAACCTTTCTAGTGTTGAAATAAATTTTCTAATACATAACTGATCTTTCAACTGTCTAACCTCTAAACACATAAACAATTTTCTTTTCTATTTTTTAAAATTGCTCTCAATGTATTATTTGTTGTGCTTCTCTACATATGCATTTTCCCAGAGTATGGTGAGGGTAGATAGAAGAATTAATAGGAGTGAGAAGTTAAATTTATGAATTCACAATCCATAAAAAAATTGTTAAATGATTACATTTTCTTTCACTGAAGAAGGATTTGATTCTAATTCCTATAGCAAACTTTATACTTTCTATGTATTATTTCACCTGTTTTTCTTTTTTCTTTGCTTAGAATCATACAATTTGTGAGTAATGAATCTAAATCATTTAAAGAGCTTGTAAAATGAAAATAATGCTACATGTGGTAGAGAGGAACTACAAAAATAAATATTATTTTTTATCTTCTGGAGTTAAAAATATAAATGGATAGACAAAATAAAGATGATTATTAAGAGAAAAAGATTTCCTGATGAAAGATGTCATTAGTATGAAAAGGTATAAAATGTGAGTTCAGTGTCATAATAACTCGAAATACATATATGTCCTAAAGTTAGCATCTTATTTAATGGGAAAACACTGGAGTCGTCTTCACCAAAGTTAGTAATAAGTCAAGAAAGCCCACAATTTTCATTTTTATTTAACAGTTTATTGGAAATATTAGCCTATAAAATTAGGAAAAGGGTAATATATGTAGGCATAAGATTTGTAAAAGAACAAATAATATCATTTATATGGATGAGATGTATTTTCATCACCAATTATTTTGTGTTGCTTATGTAGACTAACTCAAAGCAAAAAATATATATATATATATGTATGTATATATGTATATGTATATAATCAACAGACAAAACTAAAGAACTATTGTGTATAAAAAATAGTTTAAAAGTATAATGAAAGAGAAGAGCTTATTTACCATGGCCATGCAATTCTATCAGAGTACCAATCACATTCTAGAAATAGTAAAAATCATTTTAAAATTTCTAGGGAAGTGCAAAAGATTCCAATATTTTGGTGGCTGCTCCACATTGTAGCATTCACTTCATTCCTATTTATGGCTAAAATTATATGTCATCCATTGATGAATATTTGGGTTATTGCACTTTTTGGCTATTGTAAATAGTGCTGCTATGAACATCATATATGTGTGCTTGTAGGAGTAACTATATGCAGTTCTTTTGGATATATACCTAGGAGTGAAATTGCTGGGTTATGTGGTAATTCTGTTTAACTTGAGGACTCACAAAACTGCTTTCCACAGAAGCTGTACCATTTTACATTCCTGAAGCAAAGTGAAAGAATTCCAGTTTTTATGTATCCTCACCAATACTTGTTATTATAAGTCTTCTTACTCATGGCCATTCTACTGGATGTGAAGTAGCACTTACATTTGCAATGGGATTTGCATTTACATTTCCCTAATGACCAATTATGTTAATATTTGTAAATGTTATCTCCCATTTTGTAGCTGGTCTTTTCACATTCTTTTGATGCACAAAGTATTGTCCATTTTTATTAAGTCAAATCTGTCTATTTTTGTTGTTGTTTCTGATATTCATGGCTTCATTTCTAATAATCCATTGCCAAACCCAAGGTTATGTGGATTTATCCTCATGCTACCTCCTAAGTGTTGTATGGTTTTAGTTTCTATGAGTAGGGAGTTGATACATTTTGAATTAGTTTTTATGTGGTGTGAGATAGCAGTCTAACAATTATTTTGCATGCAGTTATACTCTTGTCGTAGCACCATTTGTCCAAGAGGCTGCATTTGTTTGTTTGTTTAATGACCTTGGCACCCTTGTTAAAAATCTATTGCCCATAGATTAGATGTGTAAGTGTTTTGGGATTCTATTTTTATTTTTGTTTTCAATTCTATTTCATTTGTTTATCTGTCTTTTCTTATGACAGACTGATACTACTTTGGTTAGCATATCTCTGTAGTAAGTTTTAAAATCAAGAGGTGTAAGACATCCAACTTTGTTTTTCAAGACTTAGTTTGCTATTCAGGGCCCATTGCAATTCATATACTTTTTAACCTGTACTAAGAGTATAAGAGGACATTTGGGAGCAAATTAAAATATGATACATGACAAAAGACTGCCAATGTTAGTATATGAGACTCCATTAAAAGTGTAAGGAACAATTTCTAATTTAATTCGTTTAAGTTTGAAATTTAAAGTTCTAAATTAGGAAGGCGGTCAAGAAGGAAGAATGAAGAAAACAAAAAGAAGCGGCTGGTCAGGCATGGTGGCTCATGCCTGCCTGTAATCCCAATACATGGTGAGGCCAAGGTAGGTGGACATCTTGAGTCCAGGAGTTCGAAACCAGCCTGGGCAACATGACAAAACGTTGTCTCTACTACAAAAAAAAAAAAAAAAAAACGAGCTGGGAGTGGTGATGTGTGCCTGTAGTTTCAGCTACTCGGGAAGGCTGAGGTGGGAGAATCACCTAAACCTGGGATATCGAGACTGCAGTGAGTCATGTTAGTGCTACTGCACTCCAGCCTGGGCAACAGGAGTGCAGACCCTGTCTGAAAAAGAAACAAAAAGAAAAAACACATTTTAAAAAGCTTTGTTTAAAGAAAAATTTAAAACTGGAAAAATAATTATTTAGAAAAGTAACAGAACACTGATGCTGACAAATTTAATCTTTAGTAAATAATTATAAATCCTTACATTTTTATTAAGTACTATATAATAATTTTTAAATGCAGGAACAATTTGGAAATAAGATAAAGAAATCTGGAAGGTAAAATAAATTATGAAACAGGTAATACAACTAATAAATCCTAGAGAGGTGTCTTTTGATTGCACCAAAAAAATAAAAATCAAAACTAAAATTAGTAATATTTTATTAGATATATAAGTTAAACTGTTAGATAAAGACAAGCAATTATAGTCCCAGTTACAGAGATGACTGAACAAAAATGATTACGTAAACTCAATGTAATGTAATTTTTAAATGTTCACAAACTTAAACATTACAAGTATATTCTAATTGTATATGAGTATTATAAATTGTCAATATTTATTAAAGTAGAATTTCTTAATAGACCAGTGATCTGGTGAAGTTGTAAACTGTTTAATAGAATTACAATAAAATATTCTGAAACTGAATTTTTTGCAATAAAAATCTATAAGCAAAGTATTCCAGGATATTAAAATTTTCCTAGACTAGCTTAAAGAAAAAAAATATATTCAAATTAATTTAATAAAACTAGTTTAAACTGATATTTAAAATAAGAAAACTAAAGAAATTGCAAAACTAAACTCAGGATCAAGCTAATCATTCCAAATTGTAAATATAAAAATGTTATGGAGGATGTTGAAAAACTTTTTTTTAGGTGAATTTATAAAAATCTATAAATACATTGTCTTAATAGACAACAAAATAACATTTAAAATATTCACTCTTCATTCATAACTTTAATAAAAATTTGAAGAATATGAAAATAGAAGTATAAGTCATAGTTTAAAAAGATGCAATCTTATTATTAACACCTTAAACAATGTTAATGGGAATTGTTTCTAGCTTTCTGAATGTAGCCCATTCACTTTATTAATAGCCCTTATCTGATCCAGAGAAACAAGTATGAGATGTTGATTAGGGTATCTTTTACTCTGTGAAGACAGCAAAACATCAAAAGAGACTTTTAACTTTTTCTCTTTTCCTGTCACCCTTTTCTGGCTGGGGTTTAAGAAGAACCCATCATTAGAGCGAACTGGCAACCAATAGAACGGGAAAAAAAAATTTGCAATCTACCCATCTGACAAAGGGCTAATATCCAGACTCTACAAAGAACTAAAACAGACATACAAGAAAAAAACAAACAACCCCATTCAAAAGTGGGTGAAGGATATGAACAGATACTTTTCAAAAGAAGACATATATGAGGCCAACAAATATATGAAAAAATGCTCATCATCACTGGTCATTAGAGAAATGCAGATCAAAACGACATTGAGATACCATCTCATGCCAGTTAAAATGGTGATCATTAAAAAATCTGGAGACAACAGATTCTGGAGAGGATGTGGAGAAGTAGGAACTCTCCTACACAGTTGGTGGGAGTGTAAATTAAACCGTTGTGGAAGACAGTTTGGCGATTTCTCAGGGATCTAGAAATAGAAATTCCATTTGACCCAGCAATCCCATTACTGGGTATATACCCAATGAACTATAAATCCTTCTACTATAAAGACACATGGACACGTATGTTCATTGCAGCCCTGTGTACAATAGCAAAGACCTGGAACCAACCCAAAAGTCCATCAATGATAGACTGGACAAAGAAAATGTGGTAGATATACACCATAGAATACTACACAGCCATAAAAAAATGATCAATTCGGGTCCTTTGTAGGGACTTGGATGTATCTGGAAGCCATCATTCTCAGCAAAATTTATACCATACAGAAGAATATGAAATAAATTGAGTTTCCTTAACAATTTTTAAAAGTTAAAAAATGTAGAGGTATATGAGTTTCTGATACAAGAAACAGAACACAATATGAACATTAAGAAGTTCATATATATGTGAAAAATTTATATATATCAAATATATGTATTTGATGTATATATATATTTTATATATATTTAGAAATGTATAAGAATTTTTATCTATGAAATGTGTATTGTATAAATATGTATTTGTTATATATATAAATTCTTTACATATATATGAATAATTTACCAATGTTCAAATATACGTGTGTTGTGTTTCTTAAGTAAAAATCAGCCACAAAACTTAAAGGTCTGTATAAGTAATGATGCTAAACTGGGTATGTGGCAGAAAATTCTGGGTAAAAATATCAAAATTTCCAAGAACATATGGTTCAAAAATCACAGTGTCCAAACAAAAATAAGCATACTCTTTACAAAGGGTAATCCTCCTCCTGTATTCTCTGTTAATGCTACCATGACCTTTCCAATCAATAACATTACCATCATCCCTATTTTTTTGCTCACACACTCCTGACCAATAAATCACTATATTCTGTCAAATTTTTCCCTTTAATATTACTTGAGTTTATATTGTAATTTTTATTTCTATTTTCTTTCCCTTTATTCATATCATCATATCTCATTTCAGTTACTATAACTGCCATGTAAAACTTTTGTCTAGTATGACCCTTTTCAAATGCTTTCTTTTCCCTGAGCTGCAGTTGACTTTCTAAAATACAAAATTGCTCATATCGTTTCCCAGCTAGATTAATAGCTATAATAGTTTATTTTTTAAATGTAACTATTTAGGTTTATACTCTATGCAAGCTACAATTCTGGCTGACATCTTAACTGACAATATATAAAACAGCCCATGGATATTGGACATTGTCAAGTATCTAAAGGGTGATTAATAGAAGCTGCAGTGTTCTGTACAGCTGAGGGAGGATGCATTAAAAAAAGAGAGAGAGATAAAGTGATCAACTATAGCAGTTGAAAGATAATGTTCTTTACTAAATAGGAAACACCAAAATGCATTATCAAAACTATGTACTCTAGTATATACAAACGTACAGTACACATAGAGTATACATGTACTATATTGTCTTCTCCAAATTTGTAAAGAAAGAAAGGATACTGGTGTTAATATGAAAAGCTCTGGTATATTCCACAATTCTGTAAATGATTTAATATCTATGTTTTATCTATCTTAGAAATGCATGTAGTTTCTTTCTACTGTATTCTTCAGTTCTTCTCTTCAGCTTTATGTCTATCATTAGTGAAGAATCCAAATTGAGGCAAATAAAAAAAATTATAAGTTCTCACAGCCTTTCTTCCCTATGTGGTTGTTTTATCTATTTCTACTTTAGAGATGAAAAATCTGAAACTCAAAGACACTACATATTGATCGCTCCGTATCTATCTTATACCAGAGTAGAATGTTGTTCAAGGTAAGAAAATTGATGAGAGGTCAGAGTATAGCCAATGTCAAAAGAGAAGTACAGGCCTAGCTTACTCAAATTATAGTTACAACCTAATCACCATTAAATGATACTTATCCTGAAATTAGGATATCTAGTTTAAAATATTTAAGTTTTAAATGCTCACATATTCATTGCTAATGGTATTATGTTTCCAATATCTAAATACTTTTACTTTATAAGGTATCTCCAGTCTACATTGGTTATATGTTTGCAGTTGTGATAGCTAACAGAAAATGAATCTGATTAGTTTCATATGTAAATTAGAAAACAAATAATAAATTATGGACTTTTACACCTGGATGAAAGAATTATTTATCCCACTAAATGTCCAGAGTAACATATATGTGTCTATGGACAATTTTTGGATGTTTAACACTAGACTCAAACAGATGGGGTTAGGGAAGAAGTATACAGTCTCTGGCCTTCTGGTCCTATAAGATAAAAATACATATTACATGCCAAGGTAATGAAAGTATTCAATTATTTCTCATAGAGAAACAAAAAGTTACCAATAATTGATATATAAACAAATTATATTTACCCTGGTATGTTATTCTTATAAATAAGTGGATTTTCCTTAAGTGTCAAGAAGTGTTTGTGGGCATCTGTGTACACATAAGACTGTGAAAATACCCACATATGCCTAATGGTACATATATGAGCCCATCTATACTCATGGCAAAGAGAAGAGGCTTTCAAATGAAGAAGTTTGTGTTGAGAATACTCCTCCCACTTGTTCACATTTGTACCCTCAATATGGAAATTTGTTGACAAACCAGTGTTTCAACAAGTAAATATATTCAGTCCTGTATGTCCTCCAAAAAATTTTTAAAAGTAGGTCATTATAACAACGTGGAATTCATTGATAGAAACAAATTGGGTTGATTGCATAAAGCATCAATAATTACAAATGTAAAAGAGAATAAGAATATTTTCTGTGTATCTTCTAATAAAATAATTTTAATTTCATTAAAAGCTTTGAAATCAATTACAGCTTTCTTAGTGTTTACAGCAATTTATTCTTAAAAAAAATTTTTTTAGAAACTTGTCTTAAATCAGAAAAACTGCATAGCTGAGGATTTGTGACACAGTGAAAAAAGTTTATGCTCACATGAACAGTGTTTCCTGTCTACAATATTACTAAAAAAAAGTCAAATAAAGATATTATGTTTTTACAAATTATAAATATATAGCATGTATTTTTTATATTTATATAAATATATGTATATGTACATTTAATAAATATATTTTATATGCACATAGCATAAATAAGACATTCATAAATGTCTAAGAAAGCCAGAAACAGTCAAAGAAAAATTTTCAACATAGCCAAAAATGAAAATATGGAAGCATAATTCTACACATAAACATAAAATTTATGAAAATACCACTACAGACATTTTAATGTTAATAGCACTGAATACACAACTGGTCTTATAAGAGAGAGGGTTTGGACCTGTAATCCCAGCACCTTGGAAGGCCAAGTGAGTGGATCACCTGAGGTCAGGAGTTTGAGACCAGCCTGACCAACATGGAGAAACCCCATCTCCACTAAAATTACCAAATTAGCTGGGTGTGGTGGTGCATGCCTATAATCCCAGCTCCTTGGGAAGCTGAGGCAGGAGAATCACTTGAACCCAGGAGACGGACATTGCAGTGAGCCAAAATTATGCCATTGCACTCAAGTCTGAACAAGAAGAGCAAAACTCTGTCTCAAAAAAAAAAACAGAAAAGTTTTTATGTGCATGGAAGTCATGAAAAATAAAAAGCAAAAAGATGTTTAATTTGCATAAAAATGTTATATCTCAAACTGCTGTTTTTAAGCAAATATAAGAAGCAATAAAAATTAATAGAATGTACTTAGAATATAAAAAACAAAAGTATTAAATTATGTAACATGTATAAACTATCTCATATATCACATTTTATAAAGTCCTACTAATAAGTAGTTTCAGTAGGTATGCAGATGAATAAATGCATATGAATATCACATTCATATAAACTTGTTAGTAATTTGAAATATACTTTACTTATTTCTATTTGTTTTTATTCTACATTTTCCTCTATCATTGATGATTTTATTATGTACATATGTATGTATATATAAAATATACATATATCTTTCTATCATGTATCTGAAATATTAATCTGTATCTAAACATATGCACTGTGAAAAACAGCATCCTTAGAAATTATACTCCTGTCTTATTCCTTCTGTTCTATTCTATCCTCATCCTTGCCCCACCATTATCACACACCCCTGTAAGAAAACATCTCATGAATTTTAAAATTTATTCTTTCTCTACTCCTTTTACATAGATGAGCAGATATATGTATATATTTTATTTTTCCTGATATATAGCATTATGTGCTGAATTTTATTCCCCCAAAATTCTTACGTTGAAGACCTAATTCTCAGTTCTTCAGTATATGACCATATTTAGAATTAGGGCCTTTAAAGTGATAAATAAGCTTAGATGAAGTCATATGAGTGGACCTTCATTCAATATGACAGGTGTCATTATTTTAAAAAGAAAATTTGGACATGGAGACACTGGGAATGCATGTACACAGAGAAAAGACCCTGTGAGGACACAGGGAGAAGGCAGCCATCTGCAAGAAAAGAAGATAGACCTTAGAAAAAAAACAAATTTGCCAATACCTTCATATCAGACTTCTAGCCTTTTAAAACTGTGAGAAAATGAATTTCCCTTGTTTAAACCATGTAGTCTATGGAATTTTGTTATGACTTTCCAAGCAAACTAATACACATAGTTATAAAGCCTTTATTACATGTATATATTCAGCAATTGACATTTAAATTTGAAAATAAGAAAAATTATTAGGGATCACTTAGCCATAAACCTCTGGAAGCAATGTAAATACGTACAAACAGAATAATTGTTATGTTACAGCCAATAGACATAATTTTCTGTAGTTATCACAATTCATTTGGATGAATAATTACATAATGCTTATAACTTTTCTGTGCTAACTGGTTCTAGAAACTATATTTGGAAAAATAAGTACACAAGCAATATAAAACAACTGCAAAGCCTCTTCATGTTTTGTAGTTTTTGTGTGCCACATAACCGACTTTAACCTTACCTGTACTGAAAACTCATGAAGCATTTTTCATAGTTTTTGGATCAGTGTCTTGTAAAAATCATATTAGTAAGTGCTGAGCCACTGAGGCAAATAGGCAGTCTGTATCATATGGTCTGGATGCCAGGGAGAAGCAAGATGAGCTGTAAGCACAAGGACAGCATATTGCTCTTGGTCTTTAAAAAAGGCTCAGATACGGTGCTGGCTTTACCAATTCTGTCAACAATGCAAGAAGAAATATGTTTGCCATTTAAAAGAGTCAAGTGCTGGATGTGAAAGAAAGTGAATAAAAGTACTATATTTCCTCAGCACAGATGCATAAATGGCACCAACTGCTGACCTGAAAGAAAGGCTGTCTTTTGCTTCCAACATAGCAAAGTGTGATTGAAGCAGTTTGATAGTGAAGATTATTTTCTGTAGTATCATTCACCTTAATTTCAGTACTTGATGTGCTTCCAAATATCAAGCCTGTTTCATGATGTTAGCAAATTGAGCATTGGGAAATGATAGCCTTGCAAACAAAGGGGGGTCCAAAAGTAAAACTGGGAATTATATTGAACGGTTGAAATCTCTTAAGAGTGAAAGGGAAGTTCTCAAAGAGTAGAAGAAATATCTGTGGCTTTGCTTTCGAGATTAGAGTATCCTCACGAGTAATCTGCTAATTTCCAAGCCCATAGTTTGTTTTTACTGTCCAGTTATGGCACAAAAAGTAACCTATGGTCAGAAGTGGATAATTTAAGGAGATTTTAATAAAGGGGCTATTTTTAAAGATATAAGGAGAATTTAGACAAAATATAAAGAATGGGGGAGTACCAGGGAGCTGGTAAGAGAAGGAGGGGGAGTCTGTCACCACTGCTCTCTAGAAATGTATCAGATAAAAGAAGAATAATTACAGGAGCTGGAAAGACAGAGTCACATGTACAGAGTTTCCTTAGCCCAAGCTGTGAAGTCCATGGTAACACATCCAATAAGAAATCAAAGGGCTGATATATATATATGTATTTGTCTTGCTTCTCCCTCCCTCATATCTCCTGCTAGAATTCACCATGGAATAAGCTTAGATGTTAGAGGGTATGAAGGTTAATTTTAGGTGTCAATTAAGTTGTGTTATAGGACGCAGGTTTTAGTTGAACACCATTCTAGGTGTTGCTGTTCAAGTCACGTCGTTAGTCAGGGATAATACCAAAATTTGGTTCCTCATGCTGAGAAAATCAAGGACGCGGACACCCGTGGAGTGAGGTTAAGACTGGAGGTTTAATAGGCTAAGAAAAAGAAAAGCTCTCCCTCCTGCAGAGAAAGAGGGTCTCCTGAGTGGGTCTTCTGGTTTCCTGGTGAAATGCATGGGGTTTTATACATGAGCTCGAGGAGGCAATGTCTGATTTACATAGTGCAGGGGAGATTGGTTGGACCAGGTGTGCCATTTGTATAGCAAGGGAAGAAGCTAGCCACCCCACCTTAATCTTTTATTATACAGATGGGTTCTCTACCTACTTGGAGCCATGTTGCCTGCTGCTTTACTGTACACATGGTTGACAAAGAAATGAGAAAATGGAGCCTCCATGTTGAACATGCCTGGCCCCTAGGTAACCTTTTCTTACTGGCACAGCTGCTGGCATTCACCTTTGCAGCTTCTAGCTTGCTTTCCTATGTCTGTAGCTTGATTTTTCAGGCTGCTCTTTGTTAGAAAAGAAATGATTTGTGGGCTGCCTTTTGTTAAAAGAACAGGCTTACCAAGGACTCTTACCCTCACCAACTGTCTAAATAATTTCTTTTTAGCTCCTGTATCACTGTGAAGGTAGTTTTAGAGAGGTGATTAACATTTATATCAGTAGTCCTTGAGTAAAGACGATTACTCTCAATAATATGCATAGACTCCAACCAATCAGTTGAAATTCTTAAAGGAAAAGAGATCTCTCTGGGAGAAAAGAATTCATCATTCAGACTTCCTTTAACCCAAGAAAGACTGCAACACCCCTTCTTGCCAGAATTTCCAGCTGTTGGCCAGTCTTGCAGATTTTAAACTTGTCAACCCTCAAAATCACATATCTCAACTTCTTAAAAATATTTTCCTAGATAAATAGATAGGTAGATAGACTTCCTGTTTTTCTGTTTCTCCAGGGAACCATGACTCAGAGAGAAAGAACTCACTGAAATAGTATATACATATTTGTAAATATATCAGCCTCTTGAAAACAGAGTAGGGTGGAAAAAGGGGAAGAAAATACCAGTTGAAATGAATAAAAAAAAATCCAGCATGATCACCAATGAAATTTTTACATAACAGTATTTGTTTACACATTTTTTCATACAGATACAGTAGCCCTTCCCTATCTCTGAGGAATATGTTCCAAGAATCCTAGTAAATGTCTGAAACCATGGATAACTACCAAACCATATATATACTGTTTCTTTCCCATACATACATATGTAATAAAGTATAATTTATAAATTAGGCACAGTTGGAAATTAACAATAATAACTAATAATAAAATAGAACAATTACAATAATATATTATGATAAGTTATGTGAATTAGGGCTCTCTTTCTCAAAATATATTCCTGCAATGTAATCATCTATTTTCAGATGTAATTGACTGCAGGAAACTGGAACCATGAAAAACGAAACCACGGATAAAGAGGGACTAGTATATAATACTGGCTGTAATGGAAAATATTTGAAAATTTCCAGGGAATACTAAAAGGTAAACAAAACTTTTGGAAGTTACCTGATTGACAATCTGTAAACCTTGACCTTAGATAAAGCTGCCTTTGTACTGTGCTAATGTAAGTGTCCAAAGTCAAACCCAATTATTTTACAGCAATGAAAAAGCCACTTCATTATCACCTAGGAAATTGTTAGAAATGCAAATTCTCTGGCACCATCCCAGATGAACAGAATCAGAAACTTTATTGTTAAGGCTTAGCAATCTGTGTTTTAGGCAAGTTTCTGAATAATAATAATGCATACTAAAGTTTGAAAATCAGGGTTAATTGGTAAAATAGGAAATCAAATATATTTTAACATCGTGCTAGTTTTATTTTTATTTTTACATTACTTATTTTGTGATTATGGTAAGAAATCAAGGTCATCATACCATTTAAGTATAGTCTATATGCACTTGTACCCCTGAACTTAATATAAAAGTTTAGAAAATATTGAGTTTAAAAATTTGGTAAAATATTTTTAATAAGTATAGCCTATTGATGATGTACATTTTCAGCAAATGACAGGTAAAAATATTAAGACTAGGGCTGCAAGCAGGGTTTTGTTCCAAGCCTATCAATAGTAGTACCATGAAAGCCATACATAAAATATATGAATATGATACATTAGTCATGATTTTTAAAGAGAAATCACCCATGGAGTGAAAGAAAGCAGCTCTGACTTGCTGTGGGAGGGAAATGACAGTGCAGTGTGGAGAATCTGATCCAGGTGTCAAAATTGGGAAATAGACATATTAATAAAATATTAGTGCCTATCTAATCAGAAACTCCTATCCAGAACTAGTCCCAGATGATGACACAGGGGAAAAAAAAAAAATCAGTACCCAGGCTCAAGGTACATGAACGAAGGATGTGGTCTGCAGCAAACAGAAATGACCAGTCCCAGGCTGCCACTGAGGCTGTCTCTGTTAGGGCACAAACCATCTGAAATTCATAGAAGAGCATATGGAGGAGCAGGGCATCTGCCACTATTCCCAGGTACATATTATTTAATGACTGCCAAAGTGGCTGATATCATCAAGGGAAATGCACTAATGGAAAAATAATTCGATAATTGAGGACTACAATCACTGTTAAAATAAAGATGACAAGCTGAATAGATTTATAATAGATAAAATAAAGCCATTGAGGGCTTGATATTAACATTTGTAATTGTGAAAAATCATATGGAAACACTAAATGTAAAAAAAAAATTTAGGTTAAAATTTTTTTTTTTTAATGCATTTTAGGTTTTGGGGTACATGTGAAGAACATACAATATTGTTGCATAGGTACACACGTGGCAGTGTAATTTGTTGCCTTCCTCCCCTTCACCTATATCTGCCATTTCTCCCCATGAGGGAAATAGGGGAGGGACAGTGGGGGGTGGGGAGTTGGGGGAGATAGCATCCAAGAGGTTTTTAATCAGTTTTTGGTGCCTCAGCATTTTTAAGGATGTTGAGAGATAACCTATTAATAGGTTAAAAATTTTAAGATGTCCAGCAGAAAAGTATTCTAACTGGGAAATATTTAAATGGAGACTTGGGATGGCTTTATGGTGGCATCTAAGATGAGGCTTAAGGGGACAGAAAGGGTTACTGTTGAGCACAAGGCCTTTTCCTTTGGACAGAATATGTCGTCCTTGCTGTCATATCCTATGGCCACAGGCTGCTTTTCAAAACTGACATTGTATCTTTGTCATTTCTTTTGGTGAAAAGTCTGAGGAGAGGGAGCCCCTTTCCCCCTCCACCTCGGCACTGCTATGCAGTTCCATTACTGAGATTTCTCTAAAATGACTCCCAAGTTCCCGGAGTTAATGCCTAAGAGATTTAAATGCCTCCTTTGGCACTGCCAGTTATATCTTCAAGCAGTAACTTCTCAGGATTGCTTACTAAGAGTTCCACCCGAGCTGAGGCATGGTGTGTTTTCTATTGATAGAGTTTTTAAATGGGGAAATTCATTCAAGTGGAGCTTTTTATGGCTTTGCTAGGTTAATTGGGAAATTGGTGACATTGGTATTAGTGTTCTTGAGGATGAAATGGCAAAAAGGAAGATTGCAAGCAATCTGAGAGGTTGAAGTCAGCTACATGTGAAAGCAAGAAAGAGATGAGGTCATCTAGTTCAACTATTGGAGTGCAGGTCTTAAGATATCTATCCTATTAGAAAATAAAAAGAGATACATAGGAAAAGGAGGAAAATAGAGAAGGAGAGAAAGGGAAGGAAATTAAAAACTTGACTTTCTCAAATGCTTACCCACTCCAGGAATGGGCAGTTTTTAGTACTTGAGTCTGAGAGGTCTCTGTTCTTTCTAGGCTGTCCTTCAGATCTTCATTCTCTTATCCCCTCCACACACACACAGCCCTCATTTATATTCTAGTTTTTACCCAAGCTTGCAGCAAATTCGCATTTTATTTTTTAAAAAGTCACCCTTTGTTATCTAACTCAGATCTCCGACTTAAACAGAAGATCTGATCCTTGCACCATAAAGCCAAGATACCAAAAACAACAACAAAAATAACAAACAGCATTTGACTGATCCCTATTTCTTTAATAGTAAAACATATTTATTTTAGGGTTTCTTTAAAACTATTCAATAATAACTCAGTTATTTCCAGCTTATGATTTAGTTCCAGTCAGTCCTTCCAAACTCCATTCATCCTCAGTGTCCTCATCCAGATTCCTAAAAGGCTTTGGCGGCATCCCAGTAATGATGGTAGAGAGGGATTGTTCCTGGAGGTCCCTGATGCAACATGGTTTTTGCCCCTTGGAATGCCCAGTGCTTGCTGCAGAAGGTTTGACTGGTTGTAGTATTCCTTCAGTACTCCCTCAATTCCTTGATTCTGACAATCTTTGGTAAACTTCAGCCATGTCCTCTTTCAGTCCCCAGATTGGCAGTCTACTCATATATTCTAGTGTAGAGTCCTTCCTGGCCCAGCCAAGGCAATCCCCAAGAAGGCCCTCAGGCCCTCTCTCAACAAAAGCCTTTTCTCGTGATGGTCTTAGGCTCTTCTGATGCCAAGATATGCCTGTCACTATCTCTGTTGATATCACCAAGGCATATTTGCCAACTTCAACTCTTTAAAAAAAAACATTCAAACATTTTATAAGGGAAGCAGGGCACCACTCTCTTTACTCAAGAGGCACTCATATTTCTTGGTTATCCTCTACCATTCTCAATTTATTCTACTTGTATGAAAAATGAGCAAGACACATTCCTGTTTAGCTTCTTCCTCTATGAGCTCCTCTGGGTCAGAAAGAAATATTTTCTTGTTAGCATCTCTGGAAAAAATCATTTCTGACCCATACTATGTTGGTTCTTTTTGAATTTAGGTGCTTAGAATGTGGCCTCTCTCTGGGGGCTGTCTATGGTGCAGATGCCCCTTTGTTTGTATGCTGTGTGACCAGGGGTCTGCAGCTATGGTGAGTCAGGCCAAATTACCATGGCAATGCATACTTTGAAATATTATTTTGCCTCATGTGTACAGTGATATAATTGATACAGTTATATAGTGTCCCTGCCCAAATCTCATGTCAAATTGTAATCCCCATTGATGGAGGTGGGTCCTAGTGGGATCATGGTAGCAGAATCCCCCATTTGGTGCTGTTCTCATGATAGAGTTCTTACAAGATATGGTTGTTTAAAAGTGTGTGGTACCTCCCCACTCTCTCCCTCTTCCTCTGGGCATGTAAGACATGCCTGCTTCCCCTTCACCTTCCACAATGATTGAAAGTTTTCTGAAGCCTCCCCAGACACCATCATGCTTCCTGTACAGCCTGCAGAACCATGAGCCAATTAAATCTCTTTTCTTTGTAAACTACACAGTCTCAAGTATTTCTTTATAGCAGTATGAAAACAGACTAATACAGAAAAATGGTACTAGGAGTGGGTCATTGCTATAAAGAGACCTAAAAAGGTGAAAGCAACTTTGGAACTTAGTAATGGGCAGAGATTAGAACAGTTTGGAGGGCTCAGAAGACAGGAAGGTGAGGGAAAGTTTGGAACTTCCTAAAGACTTGTTGAATAGTTGTGACCAAAATGCTGATAGTGAAATCAACAGTGAAGTCCAGACTGAGGAGGTCTCAGATGGAAATGAGAAACTTATTGGGAACTGGAGTAAGATGACTCTTTCTATGCTTTAGCAAAGAGACTGATGACATTGTACTGTAGCTCTAGGGATCTGTGGAACTTTGAACTTGGAAGAGATGATTTAGGGTATCTGACATAATAAATTTCTAAGCAGTAAAGCACTCGATGTGACTTGGCTGCTTCTAGAAGCCTATACTCATATGCATGAGCAAAACAATGATCTGAAACTAGAACTTATATTTAAAAGGCAAGCAGAGCATAAAAGTTCAGACAATTTGCAACTTGGTCATGAGGTAGAAAAGAAAAACCCATTTTCTGGGGAAGAATTCAAGCTAGCTGCAGAAATTTGCATAACTAAAAGAAAGGCAAATGCTAATTGCCAAGTGATATGGTTTAGCTGTGTCCCCACCCAAATCTCATCTTGAATTGTAGTTCCCAGAATCCCCACATGTCCAGAACAGAACTAAGTGGAGATAATTGAATCATGGGGGTGCTTTGCCAATCCTGTTCTCATGATAGTAAGTTGTCATGAGATCTGATGATTTTATAAGGGGCTTCCCCTTTTCTCTGCCCTCATTCTTCTTCTCTTTGCTGCTGCCATGTGAAGAAGGACATGTTCGATTCCTTTTTTTGCATGATTGTAAGTTTCCTGGGGCCTCCGAGCCATGCTGAACAATGAGTCAATTAAATCTCTTTCCTTCATAAATTACCCAGTCTTGGGTATGTCTTTATAAGCAGCATGAGAACAGACTAATATACCAAGGCAATGAGAAAAGGGCCCTGGAGGCATTTCAGGGAACTTCACAGCAGCCCCTCCTATCATAGGCCTGGTGGCCTAGGAGGAAAGAATGGTTTTGTAGGTGAAACCCAGGGCCTTGCTGCCCTGTGCAGCCTCAGGACACTGATCCCTGTATTCCAGCTGCTACAGCCCTAGCCATGGCTCAAAGAAGCCCAGCTTCTCAAGCTGCTGCTTCAGAGGGTATAAGCAGTAAGACTTGGCAGCTGCCACATGGTGTTAAGCCTGCAGGTGTGCAGAGTGTGAGAGTTGAGGCTTGGGAGCCTCCATCTAGATTTCAGAAGATGTATAAAAGAGCAGAAGCCTGCTGTATAGGTGAAAAACTCATGGAAATCCCTACTAGGGCAGTATAGATGGGAAATGTAGCATTGGAGACCCCATAGGAAGTCCCCACTGAGAGACTCCCCACTGGGAAGCTGTGAGAAAAGGATCACCATCCTTCAGACCACAGAATGGTAGATACGCCAATAGTTGCGCCATCACCTGGAAAAGCCACAGGTGCTGAATACCAGCCCTTGAGAGCAGCCGTGGGGCAGAACCCTGCAGAGAACCACAGGGGCAAAGCTTCCCAAGGCCTTGAGAGCCTACCCCTTACATCAGTGTGCCATGAATGTAAAGCATGGAGTCAAAGAAGATTATTTTGGAGATTTAAATTTTAAGTACTGCTTTTCTGGGTTTCAAACTAGCATGGAGCCTGTAGCCCCTTTCTTTTGGCCAATTTCCCCCTTCTGGAAGGCGGCATTTACCCAATGCCTATACTCCCATTGCATCTTGGAAGTAACTAACTTGTTTCTGATTTTATAGGCTCAAAGGCAGAAGGGACTAGCCTGATCTCAGACGAGACTTGGGACTTTGGACTTTTGAGTTAATGCTGTAATGAGTTATAATTTTGAGAGACTGTTGCAAAAGTGTGGTTGCATTTTGAAATGTGAAAAGGACATGAGATTTGGGAGTGGCCTGGGACAGAATTACATTGTTTGTAATTGCGTCCTTGCCCAAATCTCATGTCAAATCGCAATCTTCAGTGTTGGAGGTGGGGCCTGGTGGTAGGTGATTGCTCATGGGGCAGACTTCCCCATTTGGTGCTGTTCCTGCAATAGAGTTCTTACAAGATCTGTCTGGTTGTTTAGAATTGTGAGGTACCTTCTCACTCTCTCCCTCTTTCTCTTGCTCCAGTCCTGTAAGACATGCCTGCTTCCCCTTCGCCTTCTGCCATGATTGAAAGTGTTCTGAGGCCTCTGCAGAAGCCATTATGCTTCCTGTACAGCCTGTGGAAACATGAACCAATTAAACCTCTTTTCTTTATAAATTATGCAATCTCAGGTACTACTTTAGAGCAGCCAGAGAACAGACTAACACAATAGTCTGACAGACTAATAGAGTAACTCAGAGATCCAATTTTACCAAACTGTAGGAGCTACTCTCCTTTAAATTAAGAAATAATTCAAGTCAGGTGGCTACAGCTTTTAGCATGTGATTATGCCTAGGTGTTTATGAGAACTTCCCAGAAATGTTTTCATTTGTCAAAAATATTTTTTACTTTCATAGACAGCATCTTATTCTGGACTGCTACTGTTTTTCTGAAATTTCCTTCTGCCATCTACCCCAATTGTTGAAACAAAGTTGAAATAGTTCCCTTGCTTATTTCCCCAAAATATATCTAAGACCAGCTTACAATATTAACAGAAGAAATATTTTCTGTTTTACAAGCAGCAAAGAAACTTTTAAACTGAACACTATAGATCACTGCACCCCATGTCTTCAAGCCATGCTCCTCCACACCATCATTCTGTAGACCATATATCTCCCCAGTCTCGACCACAAAATACATAGCAGAAGCCACTCTACTCTGCAAGCTGAGCTAGAAATGTATAATGCCTCAAATTTGCTGGACTTTCATTTACCACTCATATAAAGTTCAAAGTGGATTTTTATGCTTGGAAAGTAGATCTTCAAGCAGCAATTCAGGGATCCAGCTTCTTCTACCTTGCGACTCTGCCATCTTCAAAATGTTATTTCCAAGGAGACTGTGCTCATCTACATCAAGCCACAGGATAATGAAGGAGCACAGAGGTTCAGATTTGGGAGATTTTTATGAATTGGGCCTGGAACATTACTCTTTTTCATCCTCCATTGGCTAGAACTCAGTCACATGACCATACCTAGCTACAAGGGACTCTGGGAAATGTAGCTTAAGTGCATGTCCATGAACAAGAGAAAAGAGGCTTGGCAAACAACCAGTTTCAAAGGGAAAAACCAGTTGATCTCCTTACTAAGCAGTAACCATCAAGTAGCGCAACAAATCAAAGCTAACTCTCCTTACAAAGAAGACAGTCCTTTTATGTGATTATATTCGTCATCTATTATGGAATAGGAGCTTTATATTTGGTGACTTGAAAGCCAAACAATACCACTTTAAAAAACATCTGCCCTAAAGGTGCATTTTGCTTTTGTCTCTAGAATAATACAAATATGCCAGTTTTTAGGAATATTGATATCTGATTTTAGATAATTCCATCATAATTATATCTGTATGTCTGAATAAGCCTAATATTTTACTACTTATAATTAGAAGGCAGTAACTTCTGTTTTCTTCTGTGGATGAAAGAAGATTTTCATTGCCTTTATAAATAAGTCTTTTAGAAGTACAAGCTTAGTCTTCTAAAACTGGGATGCAGGAATAAAGCTGAGACAAGAGTCATAATGCTCTTTGACTAGGGAGTAACTTCAAGGCATTTATGTGTGCATAGAACATAAAGTTAGCACAATCATTTATAACAAAATCATCAGAGAACTGATGTGTACATTACAACTTAGATGACTAAATTCAATTTGCTACAACAAACATATTCTAACAAATACAATTTCTTATAACAACATACAGAGAATAAATACAATATCCAGTAACAAATACATAAAGCATTTTTGCAGTAATTGTAGCCTCAAGGTTAAGGATTACATTCTATAGGAAATAACAATAAAACATTGTACTTAAAAAGCAGATTGTTACAGGAGAAGTCTGGTCATTTTTGGCAAACAAACTACATATAAACTCAATGTCACATTGTCCAGATATAGATTATGTTTAGATGTGCCTTTATCAGGATATTCTCTCAGCCAGTGCTTTGCATTCTCAGAGGAACTCATGTCATCTATCTTCTTATTCTCTAAAGATTTCTCACTAACTGCAATTACGATTTCTGGTCAATGATTTCAATACAAATGGTTTTTATAATTGCTGAATACAAAATTAGTGGCTTATAATTTTCTATTTCATACTTTCTTTTTAGAAAATATCTCTAAGGTATAGCCACTTCAATTATTGAACAACATGCTAGAAACTTGTCAAAAAGCCAAAGTTAGGCTATTTATCTCCTTCACCTATCCTTATGTGTACTCTATAGGGGTATCAATGCTGCTCAGAGTGTATGTGCATGGGTTCATGTATCTGTGAGTGCACATGTGTGCATGCGTTTGCTAGTAAACTAGGATTCTCCATTGCAAACTAGAGAAATTAACTTTGGGTAACTTATGCAGAAAAATAATTAGTGGGGACATGTCATTTGGCTCTCAGACAGATGGAAAGCCTGGAGAACCAAACTTACCAAAGAGGTGGAAGTTAAAGGAGGCAGGTTCCCAGGCCTATTATCAAGATCATGCCATAAGAAAAGTTTGGTTAGGGCACCAAAGCCACTACTGCTGATTGCCACTACTTGTGTTTTTGCTCCTGCCAGCACTGAGTATTGATCATGTTGGATGTAGCCAGCAGGAATTCTGTATCTGCTTGATTTAGTTAAGGTTATCCATCTACAGACCAGCTTTCAGGGTCCAGAAAGAGCCAGTGTCTAGGCTTTTTGACTCCTGGCCTTTGGAAGGCAACTACCTGGTTCTTTCTGTATGAGATTCACATGATGGTGCATCTGCCAGACCTACCAGGCTCCATTGTGGGTTAAAAGCAAAGACAGCAAATGGTCACTATAATGCATAGTAATATGGAGTCTGCCGCAATTTTTGATGCCTGACTACAGACAGCTTTGATGCCCCGTCCCTCCATCGTCCCTTTGTATCCCGCATTTGGACAAGCAGATAAGAAAGCCTGGGTGCTCCTGCCTTTGATTCAAACCATGAAGCCCCTGCCATGAAAAACTCTCTCCTCCGCCCTGCCTCCTAAATGAATAAAAACCCAAGCAGTCACTTTTCCTTGCTCACTTAAGCCACCTCAGACCTGCTTGAGAGTAATACCGTTCTCTCCCACAGAGGATGGAGGGATGAAGCTTCAAAGCTGTCAGTAGTCAGGCATCAAAAATTGAGTCAGACTCCATATTACAATGCATAGTGAGCTGTAAGATCTAATTTTCAGGGTTTTTAAAAATTTGGCAAATGTACACGGAGTTTCATTAAAATAAATTATGCACCCATAATAAAGAAAGAGATGGATGGAAGGAAGGAATAAATGGAGAGGGAAGGGGAGGGGGAGTAAAATATTCCAAGTTCTTGAGTGTGAGAGGAGGTGAAGTGCCCAGCTTTGCCTGATGAGGGAGTTTTGAAGCTATCTGGGGCTTATTTTCCTGGATGAACAAGAATGAGCTCTTCTGCGAATTGTAATTTAACTTTTACTCTGAAGAAAGTTATTTAGAGCATGTGAAGATGGAAGGGGCCTTAAGTGAACATCTAGTCCACCCATTCTTACCCGAACCCCCCTTATAACAGCCTTGGCCAATCTAGCATTCTTGATGAAGTAACCAACCAGCCTCTACTCGTACATCTCCAGTGAAGGTTAGTTCTTCTTTGGGTGCATCTGGCTTACAGGAAATCTTCCATCTGTTGCTTCACTTGAGCTCCTAATTCTACTATTCGGGTCACCCAGAATAGTCCAATATATCTTTACATATTTAGAAACCCTACTTTGATTTTTCCGGTATCTTCTCTGCTCACCTACACTCTCCCCTTTGACCAGAAATATCAACTGAAGACTGTAAAGGCACATCTGCATCCATCCTGCCCACTGACTGAAAGCATCAAAAGAATATATAGATGACCAAATACTTAATTTTTCCCAGTGATGAGCTGTCCATGTGTGTGCTTTAGCTGTAATGATTGTGATAAGGGAAAGCCCTTTCTATGCCGTTAAGAACTGACCATGTGATTTATGCTCCAGCTCCAGTAAGCATGTTGAGTATATTACATGCTGCCTTTACTGGCAACGAAAGCCTGTTTACTTGCCCCTGCTATAATAATAAAGCCTCCTTTCTTACTCTCTGCTGATAAAAGCAGTCTGAAACCCTAAAAGCTTTGGTTCTAAAGCACCATATTTATAGCCCCACTGCCAAATGATCTCTATTCATTACAATGCTGGATTTACAGGTTATTCTGCATCTGTGAAGGCAGGCACAGATGTATGCATGGGGCATTCCTGGCTGACATGGGAAAGGGAAGTCTTAAGGCTGTCTGGTTTCTGGATATCTTCTGAGAATAGGTTGGAAAATACCCTATGAGTTTAAATAAAAGTCTTTTTTAGTACATAAAGAATGGAGCTGACATTGAATTGACCCACAGAAACCAGGTAGGCTGTGGGTCCACCCAGAGTTTTCACAAGTCAGAGGCTCCTAGTTTTATTACAGACTCTATCTTAACATTAGAACTTGATTTTTATCACAAGTGCACTTCTAAATGAAGGGTTTTAAGAACAATCGATGATTGGTTATGTCCTTGATTTTATTTGATTTCTCTAAGGAAACATTATTCTGGAGGCTTGTAGAAAATAGGTTTTGTAGGAATTATTCTGGAAGCTTGTAGAAAATAGGTTTTGTAGAAAATAGGTTTTGTACACATTCTAGTGATCTGGTTAAAGAAAGGAAGAACTTGAGAGAAAAGTCCTAAGAAATATTTATTTGGAGTCGGAACACATTCCTGAAGACCAGGAAAGGCAAAAAGCCAAGAAGATAATTTATAACATATCACCTAGAGGCAAACTGGAAAATTCCTGGTGCTACGCTGGCCTGTTGGAGATAGGAGAATGAGAAGAGATATTGAGTACCTTGTGAAGAAGAGAGGGTGGACTTAGAGGAGACAGATGACATCTCTACTGGGACTTGACTCTTCTGACTGTAGGGATTGATGACTCGTTCCTGCCTTCAAACCTTTGCTCTTACTTGCTTCCTCTACTAGAATTCCCTCATCCTAGATTTTTATCTGTTAAAATGCTCTCCTTTCCTCATGGTAATCTGGAACAGAGGGTATTTCTGCACAAGAGAAACATTTTCCTTGAGAGATTCAAATCCCAAAGTTGGATATTTACTATACCAAAATAACCTTTCTCACCTCAATCTATGTATTCCCAATACTATATCATATTCTAGTTGCATCTCTCTTAAGGTTCTTGTCATATTCAGCTCTGTGTTAGTTATTTCTCTCTCCTTAAAACGTTCCTTTAAGGCAAGTACTGTATCTAACTCATCTGTTCATCCTCAGCCAAGCAAAAATGTCTGGTATAAGGGACCCACCAATTGGTATCAATTGTCAGATTTATTGACTTTTTGAGACACATCTCTGGTTGAATTTTACAGCAGATAATCTGAGTATTTGAATGCAGCAATGTTTGTCCTTTGGACAGGCTTTGAAAGGTTAAGTCAATAGCTCAAGTATGTAGTTATTAAGTTGAGGAGCCAAGACATACATCCTGATTGCTCTGCTCCAAATCTCATGTCCCCTAGACAGAACTATCTTTTGAAGGTTAAACACAGTTCCATAGAGTTTCACCTAGCCTTGTTTCACTCAACCTTGAATTTTGTTCCTATTTGGTGAACTGAGCCTAACATGTTTCATTCATATGGGTGTTGGCTCAACTTATTAATGACAAAGGTATATACTTTAATGATAAAATTATTTATGCTCCCATTTGAAACTTTGAGCTATCATAGTCCCAGAATCTAGATATGAGTGATCTCTTTGAGTCCTTCTGATCTTTTTCACAGAAAATAATTTCTCAGGAAATAAGGCTGAGAAATTATGTGAGCCTCTGTGATTACAAAGTGAGTGGCAGAGCTGTGATGAGATCCTAGACTTCTGAATTTACATTTTGTAGTTCTTTCCATTTCAGCAAACTAGGTCCCCCATTACTCTGCAGTGTTCACTGCCTTCTTTAGTGAATGTCCTTCAGCAAGTTACATGATCTTTTTGTGACAGAGTTCTAATTAGTGCACCAAGAAGGTTGCAGTGGTCTACTTCCCAGGGATATTGCAAGGATAATAATTAATAGCTATAAAACATTCTGCAATATGCAGCAGTATACAAACACCAGCATGGCACAACCAAGTCTATTTCACAGTAATTAACTTGATATCCAATAAGGAAGAAATCAGTAGAGCAATTCCTACATGACTTTGCAGAAATGCCTATTGTCTTTGTGTCTTAGAAAAGTGGCCCACAGCCAGAAAAGAGAATCAAACTATGCTTGTGAATTTTTCACAAGATGTTTTGTAGTTGAATATTGTTTTTCTTCTTAAATATTGTTTTTTAAAAACATATGTGCCTTTTCAATGGGAAGGAGGAGCTGATGTTTATCAACATTGAGCATAAATCCTACATGAGTAGTAACTATTATGCATATTACATAAGTTTCAGTCAATCGTTGGTATGCACAGGGAATTGGTTTTAGGGCCCTGCAGATATCAAAATTTGTGAGTTTCAAGTCCTTTATATAAAATGGCATAGTATTTGCATATAAGCTATGCAAGTACCTCCTATATACTTTAAATAATCCCTGTATTATTTGTAATACCTAATACTGTACCAGTGTTACATGCATTTTTGTTGTACCGTATTATTTTTCAGTTTGCTTTCTTTTTTAATGTTATTTTTATTGTTTTTTAGAAAAATACTTTTGCACTTTGTTGGATTCTCATATGTGGAACCTGTGGATATGAAAGGCCAACTGCATTTTTTATCATAAATAAACACAGGGAAGATTATCCCCATTTTATAGATGAAAGAATCAAGGATCAGATGAAGTAACTTTATTAGCATCAATTCAGTTAATAAATGCTAAAGGCACGATCAGAACCTGCATCTACTATATTCCAAGGATTTTGTCTCCGATATTTTTTTAATTGTCATAAATACATGTAACATACAATTTACCATCTTAACTATTTTTAAGTGTATACTTCAGTGATGTTAAACACACTTATAATATTGTGCCACCATCACCACTGTCCATATCCAGAACTCTTTTCATCTTTTAAAACTGAAATGCTATGCTATTAAATAAAAACTGCCCTTTCCTCTGTCTTCCATACCCTGTCAATCTCTATTCTACTTTCTGTTTCTATGGTACTGGCTAATCCAAGCACCTGATACAAGTGGAATCACAGTATTTGCCTTTTTCTTACTGGATTATCTCAATTAGAATAATATTTTCAAGATTCATCCATGTTGTATCATATGTCAGAATTTCATTCTGTTTTTAGGCTGGCTGATATCCTATTGTATGTATATACCACAATTTGCTTACCTATTCCCTCACTGGTGGACATTTGGTTTGTACTATAGTTTGGATGTTTGTCCTCCCAAACTTCATGTTGAAATTTGGTCCCCAGTGTTGGAGGCCCATTGGGAGGAATCCTGGTCATGGGGGCAGATCCCCTATAAATTGATGAATGCTTTACACTGGAAGGAGTTGAGTGAGTTCTCTCTTGGTGACTGGGATAATTGGTTGTTGAAAAGAGCCTGGCACCACCTCTGTCTCCCTGTTGCTTCTCTCACCATGGGATCTCTGCACTTACTGAATATCCTTCACCTTCTGCCATGAAGGCAGTGGCACTCATGGCAGAAAGTGAAGGGTAGCTAGTAAGCCTGAGGACCTCACCAGATACAGATGCTGGCACCATGCTTTTTGTACAGCCAGCTAAATTGTGAGCCAAATAAACTTATTTTCTTTGTAAATTACTTAGCCTCAGGTATTCCGTTACTGCACCACAAAACAGATGAAGACAGGTTGCTTCTGTACTTTAGCTGTTGTGAGTAACACTTGTATGAAATTGAGCATGCATATGCTTTTCAAGGTCCTATGTTTAGTTCTTCTGGGTATATACCCAGAAGTGAAATTTCTAGGTTGTACGGCAATTCTATTTTTGATTTTTTGAGGAAATTTTATCCTCTTTTCCGAAGCAAGAGCAGCCCTTAACTTTCCCACTAACAGCGCAAAAGGGTTCTAATTTATCTACAGCCTTGCTAACACTTATTTTCTATTGTTTTGAAAGTAACCATCTTAATGGGTATGAGATGGTATCTTACCATAGTTTTGACTTCCATCCTAATAATTATTGATGTTGAGCATCTTTTCAAGGGATTAGTGGCCATTTTTATACATATTATTTGGAGAAATGTTTACTAATGTCCTTTGTAGTATATAATTTGTAAATTTTTTCATCCACTCTGAGGGTGGCTTTTTACTATATTGATATTGTCCTTTGATGGATACTTTATTTTAATGGAGTCCAAATTGTCCATTTTTGTTGTTTTTGTCATTGCCTTTTCTGTCATCTAAGAAATTATTGCCAAATCTATTGTTGTACAGATTTTGCCTTGTTTTTCTAAGAGTTTTATGATGTTAGGTCTTACATTTAGGTCTTCAATCAATTTTGAATTAGTTTTTTTAAATTGTGTTACATAGAGGTTCAATCTTTTTCTTTTTTATGTAGATAGTTTTCCCAGCACCATTTGTTGAAGATTGTTCTTTCCCCACTGAATGGCCTTGGCACCTTCATAAAAAATAATTAGGGCACATATGTGAGGGTTTATTTCTGGGCTCTCGGTCTGTTCTATTGGTATATATGTTTGCCTTTATGCTGGTACCATATTGTTTTGATGATTGTAGCTTTGTAGTATATTTTCAAATTGGGAAGGATGAGCTGGAGAGCTATGCTTTTTTTTTTTTGACTTAAAGTTTACTCTTTTCTTTTTCAAGTTTGTTTTTGTCATTCAGAGTCCCTCGAGATTCCATATAAATATTAAGATGAGTTTTTCTGCTGCAAAAACATTGGAATTTTAATAAAGATTGAATTAAATTTGTAGATTGCTTTGAGTAGTATTGATATCTTAACCATACAGCCTTCCAGTCTGTGGACATGGAATATGTTTTATTTATTTAATTTCTTTCAGCAATGTTTCATAATTTTCATTGTGCCAGTCTTTCACAACTTTGGTTAATTCCTAAATATTTTATCCTTTTTGATGCTATTATAAATGGCTTTGTTTTTATAATTACCTTTTAATGTTCTTTATTGTTAGCATATAACCGTAGAAATACGGTTGATTTTTATGTGCTGATTTTGTATCCTGCTATTTTCTGAATTCATTTATTGGTTCATATTTTGTGTGTGTGTATGTGTGTGTGCGCATGCCTCTGTGTGTGTGTGTGTGTGTGTGTGTGTGTGTGTGTGTGTGTGTGTAATCTTCAGGGTTTTTCTACATACAGGAGCATTATCATCTGCAAATAAAGATAATTTTAGTTTTTTCTTTTCAAGTTGGATGCCTTTTATTTATTTTTCTTGCCTGTTTGTTCTAGCTAGAACTTCCAGTGCTTTGTCAAACAGAAGTACCGAGAACAGGCATTCTTGCTTTGTTTCTGACCTCAGAGTAAAAGCTTTAAGTCTTTCATCATTGAAAATAATGTTAATTATGGGGTTTTCATATATGGCTTTCATTATGTTGAAGTGGTTTCTTCTATTCCTAGTTTGTTAAGTATGAGTATTTTTTGTTTGAAAAAATGTTGTATTTTGGCAAAAGCTGTTTCTGCATCAATTGAACTGATCATGTGGCTTTTTCCTTTCTTTTTGTTAATGTGACGTATTGCATTCATAAATTTTCATATGTTGAAGTATTCTTGCAGCATTCAATGAATCAATGCCACTTTGTCATGGTATATAATCCTTTTAATACACTTCTGAATTCAGTTTGCTGGCATTTGGTTGATAATTTTTGGATTAATATTCATAAGGAATATTGTTCTTGTAGTAACTTTGTCTGGCTTTGGTATCAGGGTAATGTTAATCTCATAGAATCAGAAAGTGTCCCCTCCTTGTCATTTTTTTTTTGGAAAATTTTGAGAAGGATTAATATTCTTCATTCACTCATGAAGACAACAGGTCTAGGGATTTTCATTGTTGAGATTTTTTTTTCTACTGATTCAATCTGCTTACAAGTTACAGGTCTACAATGTAGTCTGGTTAGGTTTTGTGTATGCAGAAATTTGTCCATTTCATCCAGGTTACTCAATGGATTACTATAAAATTGTTAATAATCCCAGGCTGGAGTGCAGTGGCGTGGTCTCAGCTCACTGCAACCTCCGTCTCCCAGGTTCAATTGATTCTCATGCCTCAGCTGCCTAAGTCACTGGGATTACAGGTCTGCACCACCATGCCTAGCTAATTTTATGTATAGTTAGTAGAGATGAGGTTTCACCATGTTGGCCAGGCTGATCTCAAACTCCTGACCTCAAGTGATCCACCCACCTTGGCCTCCCAAAGTGCTAGGAATACAGGTGTATGCCACTGTTCCCAGCCTATTTTTCTATTTTATATTTCATTTTTCTGTGCTCTTTATTGTCTCTTTCCTTCTAGACTTTGGTTCAGTTTGTTCTTGTTCTAGTTCCTTAAGTTGTAACGTTAGGTTGTTGATTTGATAGCTTCCTTACTTTTTTTTTTTTTTTTTTTTTTTTTGAGACAAAGTCTTGCTCTGTTGCCAGGTACCAGGCTGGTGTGCAGTAGTGTGATCTCGGCTCACTAACCCCTGCCTCCTGGGTTCACGCAATTCTCCTGCCTGAGCCTCCCGGGTAGCTGGGACTACAGGTGCATGCCACCACGCCCAGCTAATTTTTTGTATTTTTAGTAGAGACGGGGTTTCACCATGTTTGCCAGGATGGTCTTGATCTCTTGACCTTGTGGTCCATCCACTTTGGCCTCCCAAAGTGCTGGGATTACAGGCTTGAGCCACCGTGCCCGGCCTCTTCCTTATTTTTTAATGTAAGTGTTGACAGTCATAAGATTCTCCCTTAGCACTGCTTTTCCTGTGTCTTACAAGTTTTAGTATGTTTTATTTTTCTTTTCATTTATCCCTACGTATTTTCTAGTTTTTCTTGTGATTTCTTCTCTTACATATTTGTAGCTTAATAGTTATTCAATTCTCACAAATCTGTGAATTTTTCAGTGTTATTTCTTTTACTTTTGTTGATTTCTAACTTTATTCTATTGTAGTCAGAGAACATATCTTGTACAATATGTATCATTTAAAATTTACTGAGACTTAATTTGTGGCCTAACATATCATGTATACTGGAAAATATCTAATGTATACTCGCAGTAAATGTATGTGTGCTATGTTTGGGTAGTGTTGTGTATGTGTTTGTTAGATTTACTTTATTTACTGTGTTAGGTGTTCTATTTTCTTTCTTATCCTCTCTCTGGCTGTTCTATTCATTACTGGATTATTGACATCTCCAAATATTAATGTAGAAATATCTACTCCAATTTTGTCAAATTTTACTTTATATGTTTTGATTGTCTGTTATGAGGTGCATAAATATTTATAATTATTATTTGTTGTATCTTCCTGCCATATTGAACCTTTTATTAAGATATATTTTTGTCTCTCATATCTTTTTTGACTTAAAGTCTTTTTCGTGAGAAATTAGCATAGCATCTTCTGCCTTTTGGTTACTATTTGCGTGAAATACCATTTTCTGTCCTTTTACTTTTAATCTTTTTGGCTCCTTAAAATCTCAAATGAATTTCATAGACAATACATAATTGAGTTATGTTTTTAAAATCTTTATGTTTTTAAAGTCTGCAAATGTCTTCCAACTGGAGAGTTTAGTTCATTTGCATTTAAAATAATTACTAATAAGGAAATATTTCCTTCTGTTATTTTGGTATTTGTTTTCCATATGTCTTGCAGCTTTTTTTGTCTCTCATTTTCTGCATTTCTGCCTTTGTGTTTAGTTATTTTGTATTGAAATGTTTAAATTCCTTTCTCATTTCATTTTGCCAATATTCTATAGCTATTTTCCTTTAGTTACCATGAAGATTACATTGAATATCCTAAAATTACACACTCTAATTTAAACCATGGTGTCTTAACTTGAATAATATGAAAAAAACTCCATTCCCTTAATGGTTGCATCCTTACTTCTTGCAGTTATTCATGTCACAAAATTATATCTTTATACGTTGTGTGCTCCAAAACACAAACTAAAAATTATTCTATATGCATTAGTCTCTTAAATTATATGAAAAATAATGATTTACAAACCAAAGTTCCAATAATGCTAGCTTGCAGACAAATAATTGTTTTTCAAATGTATTAGTCTCTTAAATTATGCAGAAACCAAAATGTGGTGTTACAAACTATTTTCGCAAATAATAAAAGATTTTATAAATGCCCATGTATCTACATTTAGTGAGATCCTTCTACAGCTTCAAGTTACTTTTTAGTGCCCTTTCATTTCACTCGTTATGACCACTTTGGTATTTCTTGCAAGGCAGATCTAAAGATAACCCACTCCTTTAGCTTTTGTTTATCTGAGAATATCTTAATTTCTTCTTCACCTTTTAAGGACAGTTTTTTTTTTCCTTAGATTTTTTAATGATATGTTTTTTTGTTTTGCTTTTGGTCCTTTGAATACATAGGCCCACTGCCTTCAGGACTTTGGCTTCTTATGAGAAATCTGAATAATCATATTGTGGATCCTTGTATGAGACAAGTTGCGTCCCTCTTCATGTTTTCACGTTTCTATTTTTGTCTTTTGAAAGCTTGATTATAATGTGTCTTTATGTAGTTTTCTGTTTTGTCTTATTTGGAGTTTCTTTGATGTTTATGTATGTTAGGAAAATTTAGGTATGTTAGGAAAATTGGTCACAATCATCCTGGACAACAAAGCAAGACCCTGTCCCTAAAAAAAAATTTAAAAAAAATAAAACTAGCCAAGTGTGCTGGTACATGCCTGTAATACCAGGACTTTGGGAGACTGAGGTGGGAAGATCACCTGAGTTTGAGGTTACAGTAAAATAGGATTGCACACTGCACTCCAGCTTGGGTGCCAGAGCCAGAGCCTACCCCTAAAATAAATATATAATTTAGAATACCAATATTGGAAAGTTTTCAACCATTATTTTTTCAAATACTCTTTGTACCCCAAATATTCTATTTCTCTTCTCTTTCTGAGACTTCCACAATGTTAATGCTTCTCTGTTTGATGGAGTAACACAGGTCCCTTAGACTCTGTTCACTTTATCTTTTTTCTTTTTATTCCTAATACTCAATAATTTCCATTGTTCTATCTTCAGTTTTGTTCATTTTTTTTCCCACTTGCGCAGATAAGCTTTGAATTACTCTAGTGAATCTTTCATTTCAATTATTGTACTTTCTAGCTCACAGAATTTCTTTTCTTTAGGTTGTCAGTCTCTTTATTAACATTTCTATCTTGTTCATACATTGCTTTGTTTTGTTCTCTTTTACCTTCTCCACAACTTCTTTAGTTGAGTATCTTTAAGAGTATTATTTTAAAGATTTTGTCTAGTAGATCCTTATATGTCTTGTACTTTTTTATTTTAACTCTGGAAATCAGATTCTTCCTCTACTCCTGGGTTTACTGCTCTTTGTTATTATTTTTGTTTGTTGTTTTTGTTTTCTTGATTGTTGCATGTTCTCTGTGCCAATCATCAGTGTAAAGTGTAAACTTTAGGAGTTTCTGATTCTGTGCTTTTTCCTGAGTATGTATGGTCACTTTCTAATTTTTTCTGTATGAACAGTTTTTTTTTTAATATTTTCTTTTTTTTTTAGGTTCTGGGGTACATGTGCAGGTCTTGCAGGGTTGTTGCACAGGTGTATACATAACCAGGCGGTTTGCTGCCTCTATTCCCCTTTCATCTGTATTCAACATTTCTCCCCATGTTATCCCTCCACACCTCCCGTTTCCCATCCCCTAGCCCCCTCCAACTGCCCCCAGTATGTGATGCTCCTCTCCCTGAGTCCACATGTTCTCATTGTTCAACAACTGCCTATGAGTAAGAACATGCGGTATTTGGTTTTCTGTTATTGTGTCAGTTTGCTGAGAATGATGGTTTCCAGATTTAACCAAATCCCTGCAAAGAACACGAACCAATCATTTTTTCTGGCTGCATAGTATTCCATGGTGTACACGTGCTACACTTTTGTTATCTTGTCAATCACTGATGGGCATTTGGGTTGGTTCCAGGTCTTTGCTATCGTACACAGGGCCACAATGAACACACGTGTGCAAGTGTCTTTATAACAGAATGCTTTATAGTCCTTCGGGTATATACCCAGTAATGGGATTGCTAGGTCAAATGGAATTTCTATTTCTAGATCCTTGAGGAAGTGCCACATTGTATTCCACAATGGTTGAACTAATTTAAACTCCCACCAACAATGTAAGAGTGTTCCTATTTCTCCACATCCTCTACAGCATCTGTTGTTTCCAGATTTTTTAATGATCGCCATTCTAACTGGCAGGAGATGATACCTCAGTGTGGTTTTGATTTACATTTCTCTGATGACCAGTGATGATGAGCATTTTTTCATATGTTTGTTGGCCTCATATATGTCTTCTTTTGAGAAGTATCTGTTCATAACCTTTGCCCACTTTTGAATGGGTTTGTTGTTTTCTTGTAAATCTGTTTTAGTTCTTTGTAGATTCTGGATATTAGCCCTTTGTCAGATGGGTAGGTTGCAAAAATTTTTTCCCATTTCATTGGTTGCCGTTTCCCTCTAATGATTATTTTTCTGTACAGAAACTCTGAAGTTTAATTAGATTCCATTTGTCTATCTTGGCATTTATTGCCATCACTTTTGGTGTTTTAGTCATGAAGTCCTCTATGTCCTGGATGATTTTGCTACGTTTTCTTTTAGAGTTTTTATGCTGTTATGTTTTATGTCTAAATCTTTAATGCATCTGGAGTTAATTTTAGTGTAAGGTGATAGGAAGGGGTCCAGTTTCTGCTTTCTGCAAATTGCTAGCCAGTTTTCCCAACACAATTTATTAAACATGGAGTCGTTTCCCGATTGCTTGTTTTTGTCAGATTTATCAAAGAGCAGATGGTTGTAGATGTGTAGTGTGACTTCCGAGGCCTCTGTTTTGTTTCATTGGTCTATGTCACTGTTTTGGTACCAGTACCATGCTGCTTTGATTACTGTAGCCTTGTAGTATAGTTTGAAGTCAGTCAGTGTGATGTCTCCGGCTTTGTCCTTTTTGCTTAGCATTGTCTTGGCTGTGCAGGCTCTCTTTTGGTTCCATATGAAGTTTAAAGTGGTTTTTTTCGAGTTCTGTGAAGAAGGCCATTGGTAGCTTGATGGGGATAGTGTTAAATCTATAAATTACTTTGGTTAGTATGGCCATTTTCATGATATTGATTCTTCCTAACCATGAGCATGGAATGTTTTTCCATCTGTTTGTGTCCTCTCTTATTTGCTTGAGCAATGGTTTGTAGTTCACCTTGAAGAGGTCCTTTATATCCTTTGTTAGTTGTATTCCTAGGTGTTTTATTCTCTTTGTAGCGATTGTGAATGGGAGTTCGCTCTTGATTTGGTTCTCTGTCTGTTATTGGTGTATAGAAATGCTTGTTATTTCTTCACATCGATTTTGTATACTGAGACTTTGCTGAAGTTGCTTATCAGTATGAGGAGATTTTGGGCCGAGACAATGGGGTCTTCTAAATATACAATCATGTCATCTGCAAATAGAGACAATTTGACTTCCTCCTTTCCTAATTGAATACCTTTATTTCTTTTTCTTGCCTTATTGTTCTGGCTAGAACTTCCAATACTATGTTGAATAGGAGTGGTGAGAGAGGGCATCCTTGTCTAGTGCCTGATTTGAAAGGCAATCCTTCCAGCTTTTGCCCATTCAGTATGACATTGGCTGTGGGTTTGTCATAAATAGCTTTGATGATACATTCCATCGATATCTAGTTTATTCAAAGTTTTTAGCATGAAGGGCTGTTGAATTTTGTTGTAGGCCTTCTCTGCATCTGTTGAGATAATCATGTGGTTTTTGTCTTTGGTTCTGTTTATGTGATGGTTTATGTTTATGGACTTGGGTTATGCTGAATGACCCTTGCATCCCTGGGATGAAGTCTACCTGATGGTGATGAATAATCTTTTTATGTGCTGTTGCATTCGGTTTGCCAGTATTTTATTGAAGGTTTTTGCATCTACGTTCATCATGGATATTGACGTGGAGTTTTCTTTCTTCGTTGAGTCTCTGCCTGGTTTTGGTATCAGGATGATGCTGGTCTCATAAAATGAGTTAGGGAGGATTACTTCTTTTTGTATTGTTTGGTATAGTTTCAGAAAGAATGGAACCAGCTCCTCTTTATACATCTGGTAGAATTCGGCTTTGAACCCATCTTGAACTGGACTTTTTTTGGTTTGTAGGCTATTGATTGCTGCCTCAGCTTCAGCCCTTGTTATTTGTCTATTCGTAGTTTAAACTTCTTCCTGGTTTAGTCTTGGTAGAGTGCAGTTGTCCAGGAGTTATCTATTTCTTCCAGATTTACTGGTTTGTGTGCATAGAGTTGTTTGTAGTAATCTCTAATGGTAGTTTGTATTTCTGTGGAATCAGTGGAAATATCTCCTTTGTCATTTTTTATTGCATCTATTTGATTCTTCTCTTTTCTTTTTTATTAGTCTGGCTAGCAGTCTATTTTGTTGATCTTTTAAAAAAGCCAGCTCTTGTATTTATTGAGTTTCTGAAGGGTTTTTTGTGTCTCTATCTCTTTCAGTTCTGCTCTGATCTTAGTTATTTCTTGTCTTCTGCTAGTTTTTGAGTTTTCTTTTTATCTTGCTTCTCTAGCTCTTTCAATTTTGATGATAGTGTATTGATTTTAGATCTTTCCTTGTTTCTCATGTGGGCATTTATTGCTATAAATTTTTCTCTCGACACTGCTTTAAAGGTGTCCCAGAGATTCTGGTATGTTGTGTCTTCATTCTCTTTGGTTTCAAAGAACATCTTTATTTCTGCCTTCATTTCCTTGTTTAGCCATTCAACACTCAGAAGCAAGTTGTTCAGTTTTCAAGTAGCTGTGCAAATTTGCGTGAGTTTCTTAATTCTGAGTTCTAATCTGATTGCGCTGTGGTCTGATAGACTGTTATGATTTCCATTCCTGTGCATTTGCTGAGGAGTTATTTGCTTCCAATTATGTGGTCAGTTTTAGAGTAAGTGCAATGTGGTGCTGAGAAGAATGTATACTCTGGATTTGGAGTTTAGCGTTCTGTATGTCTATTAGGCCCACTTGGTCCAGCTCTGCATTCAAGTCCTGGATGTCCTTGTTAATTTTCTGTCTCGTTGATCTGTTTAATTAAGACAGTGGAGTGTCAAAGTCTCCCACTATTATTGTGTGGGAGTCTAAATCTCCTTTTAGATAGTTAAGAACTTGCTTTATGTATCTGAGTGCTTCCATGTTGATTGCGTATATATTTAGGATAGTTAGCTCTTCTTGTTGCATTAATCCTTTTACCATTATGTAATGCCCTTCTTTGTCTCTTTTGATCTTTGTTGGTTTGAGGTCCATTTTATCAGAAACCAGGATTGCAATCCCTGCTTTTTTTTATTCTCCATTTGCTTGGTAAACCTTCTTCCATCCCTTTATTTTGAGTCTATGTGTGTCTTTGTAAGTGAAATGGATTTCCTGAATACAGCACACCAATGGGTCTTGACTTTTTATCCAGTTTGCCAGTCTGTGTCTTTTGATTGGGGTGTTGAGTCCGTTTACATTCAATGTTAATGTTGTTATGTGTGAATTTGATCCTGACATTTTGTTACTGGCTGGTTTTCTTGCCCATTAGTTGACTCAGTTTCTTTATTGCATTTTTGGTCTTTGCCATTTGGTGTGCTTTTGCAGTGGCTGGTACTTATTCCTTTCCATGTTTAGTGTTTCTTTCAGGAGCTCTTGTAAGGCAGGTCTGGTGGTGTTGAAATCCCTCAGTAATTGCTTATCCGTAAAAGATGTTATTTCTCCTTCACTTATGAAGCTTAGTTTGGCTGGATATGAGATTCTGGGTTGAAAGTTCTTTTAAGAATGTTGAATATTGGCCCCCACTCTCTCCTGGCTTGTAGGGTTTCTGCAGAGAGATCTGCTCTGAGTCTGATTGGCTTCCCTCTGTGGGTGACTTGTCCTTTTTCTCTGACTGCCCTTAGCATTTTTTCCTTGATTTCAACCCTGGCGAATCTGATGATTATGTGCCTTGGGGTTGCTATTCTTCAGGAATATCTTTGTGGAGCTCTCTGTATTTCTTGGATTTGAATGTTGGACTGCCTTGCTAAGCTGGGGAAGTTCTTCTGGATAATATCCTGGAGCATGTTTTCTAGCTTGGATTCATTCTCCCCATCATATTCAGGTACACTGATCAAGCATAGATTTGGTCTTTTCACGTAATCCCATATTTCTTGGAGGCTTTGTTGATTTCTTTTCACTCTTTTTTCTCTCATCTTGCCTTCTCTTTTTATTTCATTGAGTTGAGCTTCAATCTCTGATATCCTTTCTTCTGTTTGATTGATTCTGCTGTTAAAATTTGTGTTTGTGTCATGTAGTTCTCATGCCATGTTCTTCAGCTCCATCAAGTCATTTATGTTCTTCTCTAAGCTGGTTATTCTAGTTAGCCTTTCAGCTAACCTTTTTTCAAGGTTTTTAGTTTCTTTGCTTTCGGTTAGAATGTGTTCCTTTAGCTCAGAAAAATTTATTATTACCCACCTTCTGAAGCCTGTTTCTGTTAATTTGTTGCACTCTTTCTCAGTCATTTTGTGTTCCCCTGTTGATGAGGAGTTGTCATCCCTTGAAGGAGAAGAGGTGTTCTGGTCTTTGATGGTTTCATCCTTTTTGCACTGTTTTTTTCCCCCATCTTCTTGGATTTATGTAGCTCTGATCTCAGGGAGCTGCTTGATGAGGTCACTTGTCTGCCTGTCAAGGTGCTACTGGGTTTCCAGGAACTCCCAATGTTTTCATTCTTAATATCTGACTCCCAAAATGGAAAAAAAGAGCACTGGCCATCTAAATGTCTCGGATTCACTTCAGCTTGAGAGAGAGAGGCTTGCAAACATAGGACAAACAACAACAGCTCCCTGACTGTTTTTCACACTTCTCTGATTAAATGTAGCAATTGTTGGTCAGAACACAGATTCCTGCTATTTGGAGAACAGGGTCTTTTTTTTGTTGTTCATCCTGACTGCTACAAGCCGTGTGCATGTTACTCCAGGAACACATGCATAGCTGCCATTGGGCTGAGGGTGGGAGATGGGTGTCTGCTTCTGTGCAAATAGCTGAAATGGGCTAAAATTAATTACAATTTACTGCCTAAGCTTTCTCTTTGAAGTTGCAAGCCTTCAATAGATTCCAGAATTCCAAAATAGTTACGTCATATTCTGTCAGTGCAATTTTTTTCTAGATAGGGAGAGAAATTACTAGGGCTTCCTATTCCACTGTCTTCCCAGAATCCTCTTGAAGGTTTCTGTTTTTTACTTTCTACATGACATGTTCATAGTCAATAGACTTTGTACTTTTAGTTAATTTTCTCCCATGTGATATAAATCTAGGATTTATCCAGCCATACTCTCATGCATGTCTGTTAACCAGTAGCCCACAGTTTTGAACTTACTTGGATATAGTTTAGCAGCACAATCTGGAATCAGGAAACACACTTTTTCTATTTAACCTACATGCAGTTCAAACCCAATATTTTAAGTTTCATGATGTAACCCATAGTAAAAAAGTTCCTATGTTTTGTCTGTCTCCTTTATCTCCAGTTCTCAGTAGAAAGAAAAGGTTTATAATAAAGAAATCAAGAGACAAAAATGATTTTGGTTGCACCAAAATTAAATAAGAAAAATTTATGTAATAAATGTTAGCCTTATTTAATAGCTCACCCAGGTATGAATGAGTAGTCCCTACCCCATAAAAATTATATGTAATTGCATGTCATTCTGAAGATCCTCTGAGGTCTAACAGTGAGCTGGAACCTGTATATTGACAAACACAGCTAAAAACTTGATTTTTTAATTTTACATTTTCATTGGTAATTTTCAGTCTAACCCTATGATTACATACCTGCCAGTGCCCAAAAGAATAAGTGGTCTATAGCCTTGTTAGCAATTCTTTACAATGATACTTATCATTAGCTTGACATCCTTCTACGTTACAACTTTAAGGTCTTTAAGTGGAATTTTAAACACAATTTCTTTTTCTCATTTTCAGTAATGATACAGAGCAGATATTCACTGTCCCAAGTATGGTAGGCTTTTATAGTTTTAAGACTAATTTCTTTTAGCCATGTGTATACATGTGCATAAGTAAGAGTCATTAATAAAACAACATATAAAAAAAGGAAAAAAATGCATAAAAGTAAAGGTACAGCTCCACAGTTTAGTAAGAAGCAAACACCTTTGAAATGACACGTAAGTAAAAAAAAAAATTACCAGCACAACAGAAATTTGCGTTTTGTTCTCTTAATCAGTACCTACCTTTCTGTTCCCCAAAACTACCAGATATTATATAGTATACATTTTTGTGTATGGCATTTTTTACTCAATGTTATGTTGGCCAAACTTATTTACTGCTGTATAGTGTTTGATTGTGTCATTATACCACCATGTATTCATCCATTCCATGTTGACAGACAACTATGTTGGAGTTCTTGTCTCTGTGATTAATATGGCAATGGACAAACTGTTATTTATGTCTCTCATTCACACGTGCATGCATTTCTACTTGTTACATAGCTACAAGTATAGCTACTGAATAAGATATGCTTATATTCTACTTTAATATGTAATCCTCAATAATATTTCAGAGTGCTTATAAAATTGCACTCTAGCAAGCAGTGTGACAGAAGTATTACTCTACATTTTCACCAACACTTGATATGGTTAGTCTGTTAAATATCAGCTGTTCTTGTGTGTAGTTGTGTCACATTGTAGCTTTAATTTGTGTTTTCTTGATTACTTGTACAATTGTGTACTTCTTCACGTATTTGTGAGCAATTTAGCTATCCTTTTTCTGTGAAGTATTTATTCAGGCCTAATGCCTACTTACGTTGAGCATTGTGGCTTTTTCTTATCGATTTATGTGACATGGAACCTTTGTTATAATGGTTAATACTGGTAAGAGTTGAAGCACTATTCTCCTTTCAAATTCCTGATGTGAATGATTTGTCCAGTGCTTCTGTTTAAATCATTTTGCTGGACTTTATCAATGTCGTTGCCTTTCAAATAACCAACTTTTAACTTTATTCTATGTTGCTATGCTCTATTGAATATTTATTTTCAATTCCAGTATTTTTGTTCTCTTATTTCCTTCTTTCTTGAGGAGTAATTAGCTTTTGTTTTTCTAATTTGTAAAATCCAAGATCATTAGATTTTAGCCTTTCTCATTTTCTAACATATGCATTGAAAGCTACACATTTCACTCTGAAAAACCAGTTGTTTTTTTTTTATAATTTCACAAGCTTATAGTTAAAATTTCTTACTTGCATTGTGATTTTTTTCTTTTACCTACTATTTAAAAGTTATTTCTTAATTAGTACATAGAGAGCTTTTCTAACCACCTTTGTTATTGATGTCCAGCTTAACTATTATTGTGGCCAAACAACATACTCCACTTTATTACAGTCTTTCAAATATGTTGAGACTCGCTTTAAAGTCCAACTTCTAGTTAATTTAGGTAAATGTTTTAAATGCTCTTGAAAATAATGTGTATCTTTTTATTGAATTTAGTCGTCTACGTAGCTCACTTAGGTAAATTTTGTTAATAAGCTTGTTCACATATTTTATACCTTCACTGAAGTTTTACTTGGTTGGTTCATTTCATCAGTTAATAAGAGAAGTGTTTTAAAATCTCTCATAATAGTTGTGGATACGTATGTAGCTCCTTTAAGTTCTATTTTTGTTGTCTACATTTTGAGGCCAAGTTGAGAGGTTCATACACACATAGAATTGCCATATCTTCCGGTGGATTGACATTTCTTTTCCATTCGAAATGGATCCTTTTATTATTTGGTAATGCTGTGGCTGATATTGCTATAACTCAGTATAGCTTTCTTTTGGCTATGTTTGCATGGTATAGCTTTGACATACTTTTAGTAGTCTCATGTTCTTATAAGGATTATTTAGCTAGGCGAAAAATATGGATCTTTAAGTTGAATAGACTTCATTTACCTTTGTGGTAATTACTGTTTTACATTGAAATCTATCATAGTATTTACTTTCTATTTGCCTCACCTGTCCTAGATTCTCTTTTCCCTTCATTCTTGCCTTTGTAAATTGATATTTTAAAAAATTATTCCATCTTCCCACATATTTCAAAGCACCCACATTGTGCTATTTTGAAATAGTTATTGTAAAAATTTAAGAAAATGTACAAAGTGCAGCAACAAAATTTTATCACATAGTATCATTTAATAATTGTATTTCTTTCAAGTAATTTCTTTGTTTTCAGGTGTGTACATAATTTTATATCCTTTCTTGAAAAGTATATTACAGTTTTTAATGCAGCCACATCTTTTTTCAAAACATTATTTAATAGTGAAATGCTAATGGATTATAAATGGCATTATGGTGTGTATGTAAAATAATATATGTAAAATTATATGTAACATATACAATACATATATGTTTTGTATATGTAAAACATTTTTACATATATAGAATTTTATATAAAGTCTCTGTACTATTCAGTACAAGATTTCACAGGTCTTTGCCTACTATATTTTCTTAAAATTTGCAGAAATTATCTTAAATATTATAAAGTTAAATATTTTTCAGATTTAAAATTTTACAAATGATTATAATTATTAAAATTCTCATTATAAAGTTTAATCATGGATACAAATAAGTGTAAGAGTCCCAAAGTTATAATTGGTTATTAACTAATACTGTGTAACTTATAATTAGTTATTATTAACTAATACTGTGTGTGTATACATGTATAAAATCAGATATTTTGTTATTCTTGGTATTCCATCAGATGTCTGTTTAAAGTTATGAATCACAAAGAACAAAGTCTCAAATCTAATACACTTTGAACTTTTTGTCCTGTTTTTACACAATCAATCAACAGGGTGGTCATATCTGCAGAAGTAGAAGCCCATTAGGTGAAGTGGAAAAACAGAGGAGTCTGATTGGTCATTCAATAACAGTAGTTCCAAAATAATGTTTGGATAATGGAATTGTTTTATTCTGTTACTATTTTGAAAAAGCAGTCTGAACATTACCAAGCACACCTGTGGTTTGCCTTACCTTAACTAGGCTTATCAGCAGCCAGTTGTTGGTCTGATAATATTCATTGCTGTTTGGCAAGGGGACAGCCACCTTAAATCCTTCTTAAATCCAGGGCGCACGTGTTCTTGCCTTCTGTCCATACTTGCATTCCTGAGATGATCACTTACTCAAGACAGGTTCAATTAGGATCAAGAAGAATGCATTCCATTCTAGGACTTCTGATTGTGTTGTTGGGGGAAAGGAACTCTTCCACTTGTCTGCTCTGTGGTGTTATGATCCCAAAGCTTCCAGGGACCACAGAAAGGGAGTTTAAAACTGACACTGTGAGTAGATATCAGGCTGGATGGGGGGAAGAAACATTAAGTCCTGAAGGCATCACCTGAGCCCTGAATCCAGTTATGCTTGAAAATGACGTATTTCTACTTTTTTAGCATGAGTCCATTCCTAATCTTTTAGTATACGAGTCAGTAAACACCTTTCTTTTCCTGTAGGCCAATTTCAGTCAGACTTTCTGTCACTGACAACTGAAAATTCTAACTTCAAAGATCCTACACATTACTTCATAGCACTGGTCCAATGTGATGTTACTATTACTTCAGGGCCAACCTCTCTCAGTAGACTGTAGTCTGTATGCAAACAGCAGCAGCATGTCATTTGCTCAGAGCTGCACTTCCAATACCTAGAACTATTCTGACCCATTATTGGTACTTGATAATATTGAATGACTGAATAAATAACCCAAACCGAGTATTTTCTTAGCCATGTTCCCAAAGTTATTAATAAGTTAACTCTATGGAGCTATTTTTATGTGCTTGAAAGTTGTATCAAGATGAAAATACATACATACATACAGATGTACAAATAGCTGTCCACTTAAATTTCTATATGGTAGTCATCTTCCACAGAACTAATGATTGCCTATGATTTCTGATATGAATGAAACAATGCTGTTTTTTTGCTCTGTGAACTTGGAAAAAAATCTTTTTCTCTGAGTGTCTGTTGGCTTACCAGTGAAAAGTGCTTTCCTCGAGGTAGATATTTGTGGACAGTAGTCTCTTGGTAAACAGAAATATTACTAGTACAAGGAACTAACTAGATAACCAGAATAGAAGAGAGAACATATACTCAGTTCAAAACCAAAGTGCTTGCATGGACAAAAGCAAAAGCCAGGGCTGCATAACACTGACATTTTTATTAGAATTCATTTGTAACAAATGGAACTTGTGTCAGCAAAGAACTGATTTTCATACAGACTTCTTTCGCCACCAATGTAACGAAGTAAGAAAATAAAAAGCACGCCTTTCATTCTGTAAAACATTTACGCGTACTACTAATTAGAGGTAATTGTATTTTTTTAACAAGCCATTTTACAAGTTATTTTTTTAAGTTTTTCAGTCTATGCATCCAAAACGAGAGCAAAGAACACAACTGTTATCTTTGTAAAGACACTCCAAGCTGGGATGGCAAAGCCACATAACGGATGGATAGAATGGATCTGCAGCCTTCTGATCTCTGCTGGAGTATCAGGGCACCCATAAACCCAAAAGGAACCAAAAACCCAAAAAGAAAAACAAAAAGGGGATTAGAAATAAAAGGAAGGACTTAAAGCAAAACCGAAAATAAACAGGAAAGAAAAAAATACGTGCATTTTTTCCCTTCCTGTTTCTATGTTGTGTTATTTACATACACACAAATGAATTTCCGAAGCAGTTTCTTACAGATGGGTTCAAGTAATATCATTATTGGGTGTAGAATCAATAGGGCAGTGCATAGTACAAAGGTATAGAAAGTGCAAAGTTCCCTAGAGGCCCTTCCCTCCCCTGGCTGTCCTCGCCGTTGTCTAACCATGCAAATCATTTTTAAAAAAGAGCTAAAATAAAGTTCTGTACAAATCACTTTTTATATATTTTGATTTTTTTTACCATTGTAACTAATTACAAAATTATACATAACTACACGTACATAGGTAAATAATAGCACCGTACTGGTTATGATGATGAAAATAACTGGAAACTTGAAAGCTTGTGGTAATGGTAGATAAAGATGTTTACCTGGGAAATTAAAACTTGAATGGTTGTACAGAAAAGCACAGAGTGGAATGCACATCAATGACAGTAAGGGAGTTAGTTCTAGGAACAGCTCCTCAACAGTAAGATTCCTGCAATAGTCTCCGCCTCGTTCATCTATGGTATGCATCCCATTTATTTTCTTCTTCTGATTATTGTCATCTTTCCCTTTGCCAAATGGGCAGTTTTTGTTTCAGGGAGAGAAGCTGCTCATTGGCCAATCATTTCTGGTGTGCAATGCTCCATCAGATTCTACATGTCCAACAAGGCATGTCTAGATGAGGCAATGTCTGTCTGACCCCCTTTGTTTAACTTAAAGAAAATTATAGCACTGAGTAATCTGGCACTTGGATAAATCTCCAAAAGATACAAACTAAAAGAAAACGATAACAGACCCACATAGTGCACATTCTTCTCTGGTTCTGATGTAGGTTAGAGAGTCTCATTCTGAGGTAGCCTTCTAGATACTTTTTTTTTTTAGTATTATATATATTTTCTTTTTTTTCTTTTTCTTTGTTTTTTACAAAAGTGCTCAAATACAATGCTTGCAAGTGTTTGGTCTCTTGGATTTCATTCTGCTAGCAATGGGAAAATGTGGAAAACAAAAATCCTTCCATGCAGAACATCCATGAAGCTAAAATTAAACCAAAGTAGTATACTCATACCAAAACTCTTTAAGAGTTCCTTGGATATTTTGAGGATTATTTAAAATCATGTAAAATATGGCAAACTCATGCCATCATCCATGGCTTCCCATAGAAACTATGTTGGAAGAATTGGGGGTAATATATATATATATATATATATATATATATATATATTATATATATATGTGGTTTATTTCCCCTTTTAGAAAAATCCTAATGGAATATCAAATATATTCCAAAGTTGCCAATGATACTTGTTACTAAAATAAGTTTGGTGCAGTTACTGCATGTTCCAGAGCAGATTTGGAAGGGAATATAAATAAAACCAGTAGCTTTTTCTGATGTTGACAATTATAAAAGGAAGAAGGGCCCTGATTATCCAAGTGCTTTGGGCTGGTACAATCACTAACATCCCCGACTTGGCTGAAAACTAGGAATGCATATTATTCAAAGAGTTTTTTGTACATGTGGTAAACAGATAATGCTTTAATAGAAAGAGTAACAGATACGAACAGTGAATGGAAATACGAACCAAAAGCTAAAAGGAAATGCTATTAAAATAGGCATCAATTATAAGGCACTCTAAATGCAAAACTAAAACCAAAACGAAACAAAGTACAGCATTTCCCAGGAATGCTGTATGCCACAAAATGTTTCTGACTGAACAGAGTAACATGAATTTGGCTTTGCCCCTGTTACATATCATAAATGCAAATTTCATAGCACATACTATAGACAATATACGATTGAATACACTTTTTTTAAACAACTTGATAGCTGATATATTACAACATTCTCCCCTCCTAAAGGGATATGCACTGACCTTTCCCACATGCACACCTCTTAGCTATTTAATAATTTTTATTGCACTAGAGTGTTAGAAATATTGAACTTTGTTGGAAGCCTGGCTAATGAAACAGAATTTGTGAATATGATTGGGTGGATTGGGGGGATATTGGGTAGGAAGTTAGGGGGTGAGGTTTGACAATCACTGATGTGCATTCCTCATTTCCCTTTAAAAAATTAAAGTTTTGTGATATTAAGAATTACCAATATGTCATAAAATTAAGAATAAATGGAAAGAGATGTTTACAATAGCTTTTTGACGTTTAAAAAAACCAAATAATGGAAGAACTGACTGATAGCTATATCTGTTTTTTGTGTGGACATACTGTCTATATATACATAGACACCCTTATAAAATATGGATATATATGTATATATGTTAGCAGCAACTTTATACTTTGCGCCTCCCTGTTGATTCCAAAATCAAAATAAAATAATAATTCTCTTTACTTGGAGAGAATGGGTACGTTCTCACCAATCAAAACTGAACAGAAGTGTAAAAGTAATATATCTGACGAGACTGATACTGTAGACTGAGTATTGCACAAAAATGTGCAAATTTTCAAATTATTTGAGATTTCTACAGCAAGATATTACAGATAACAGTTCTACAGCTTAAAAAAACCTACAATTTGGAAATAAAAAATGAAGTTATGTAACTTTTTTAAAATTCACTTTATCGAATGATACATTTCGTTAAAAAAAAGTTTACACAGTTAGAAATGAAGCACAGGTCAGCAGTATCTTTACAATACTAAAAAACTAAATCAAGGACTTTCTTTTTAAACATTCCCCTCCCCCCACTTTCTCCCTAAAATGTTATTATGAGCAGTATGGTGGGAAGGGGTGATGACAAAGCAGAGTCCATTTCATTGTGAGAAGCCACACCAGCACCATCTTGCGCTGAACTGCAGCCTTCAGGCAATTTCTCCTTGCGCCTTTCAAGCAATCCTGAATAAGATGGTGGTTCTTTGCTGTGATGTTGTCTTCCCTCGATTTTGAATCCTTGAGGTATCTGTAAATAAAATCCTTCAGATGCCTCATCAGTCAGGATTCTCTCCATAATTTTTCAGGTTAGATTATTAAACTGTGAATTCTTGGTCCACCTGGAATAATTTGTTTTTAATTTGTTGTGTGTGTAATAGTTCCACTAAGTAGTTGTTAGCTAGAAGTTAAGAAGGACTTCTCAAGTGCCCTGTATGGCTCAGAAGAGACTCCATGGATATTGAAGGGCCTGTAGTAAAAATCCAGAATGGGTCAGGGGTTTCTACGTTGCATAGTGGTCAAAGCTGCCCAGGTACTCTAGTGCGGCTCGATAGCAAAACTGATACTGATCCTGTAGGAGACAAGGAATAGGGAGAAATACAAGAAGGGATCATGAGTATATTTTAATAGAAAAATAAATATCAATATTGGATAACAACATTATATCTATATAGGGGCAAAATCACTACTTTCATCAATCGATCTAATCCTATGACCAGCTGGTTATAGTGAACAAAGAAAAATTAGCCACATGGGGTGTTTATTAACTTCACCGATCAATTTGGCTAAAATTATCTTTCAATTCCAAGCAGTGGCAGGTTGAGTGAACATTACTTTCCCAGACAAGTGTTTTCCAAGTAGAAGCACACAATTACCACCAACTTAACACATAAAGTTCTTTTGTGCCTTATAAGTAGTTAATGGTGAAAGTTATCTTTTACAATTATCTGCTTATTTGTGTTAACTCATTCTCAGTTTAAATATTTAAAATATTTAATATTTGTGATAACTTATTCTCAGTTTAACTATTTCTCAGGACAGGCTGCCCTGAGAAAAATCTGGATTTATCTTCTGAGCTACTGCCAACAGAATTTTGAATTTAAGAAAAATATGACTGGACAGTAGAGCCTGCACTGAGAATCACTCACAGTCATTTATGATGTTCATATGTAAGTGAGAGAGACAGCCAAAAGGTAGCTGGTGTGGCACACCAGGCACACAAATCCATTTACACAGGGCACTGGACTGCCAAGCTTTTCATCCCTGAAAATGGCATCACAAGATTGGCTGCCCACATCAAAAAATATCTGTGAATTCAGCCCAATTCTGTGTGATTGCTAGCTGTCTGTTTCAGAAAGGCACACACTAAAATAAAACAGTATGAAGCGTGGCCTTTTTCAGATAAGAACACTATCATATTGGAGTAAGTCGAAGCCTTGTTGGAGAGATGGAAAAATTATGATTTATAGATCTCTTTAGGGATGAGAAAAAGTAGGATTTTTCCCCATAAAAGAAACCTATTTTCAGTAGCCAATTGGGCTGAAAGTAGATAGTTTCTATTTTGCTTAAATGTGCATTTTCATACAATGAAAATGGTAATGCAAAATAAATGGTGTTTACTTTCCTATCTTGTCACAGGAAGTTGCTGGCCTAAGTGTTAAGGCTTTTTAAATGTCCAATTTCCTTCTGTCACCCCCCAAGACCTATTAAGTTTGTCAGGCTGACACAATGTTTTGAGTATTGCAATTCAAACACTTGCACTACTTTGAAATCAATGTTTGGAAGACACTGTGGATGATAAATTGAGGAACACATATAAATTGTATAATTTGGTGGCCTTCTGCAGAACATAAACTCTATCAGTAATATTATCTTTAGATATGAATGGTCAAGAGACCAGACTGGCTCAATCATAAACTCATTATTATGAGAAATATCCAAATTTCCATATTAATTATTGGCATATAGAATGAGGGGCTAATATAGTATCTGTAGGCTTATCTAGAATCACAATGTTTTCAATGGTCATTGTTATGAAATATAGAACAGCTGATATCTCTGTAGGCATACAAAGGGAGAATGAAGAAGTTAAATGGGCTGAGATTATATTATGTACTAAACATTATGCTTTCTATATATTTGTATATAAATATATACTATAGGAATATGAATATGATGAATTTTGCGAAATTGTCATTTTATTGGTAAAAAATGGTCCAACAGTGAAATGTAACGTAGCTCAATCTAACGTATAATTTCTGCAGCAATACTAAGACATTAATAATCTCACCGCATTTAAAAAAGGGGGGAAATGAGGTTCAAAATTATTAAACAGTTTGATGCTTTCCCCACACTATGTATTGTCTGCTGTTGAGAGAGTCTGGCCTCCAGGAGGTCTGGCTAGCAAAATGTAGGCTCTTGAGATGTGAAAAATGCAACGAATTTTCTCACCTCTGTCTGTACCATGGCTGGCCGTTGTGTTCTTAACATTTTGACAGTCTGGAAGATATCTACGACTCCTTCATATCTCATTCTTTCCAAAACAATGCTTAGTGTTATGAAGACTCCAGTTCTTCCAACGCCAGCGCTGCCACAATAACAAAAGCATCATTACTGAGTGAGATGTGCACAGTCTTGGCCACATTTGCTTGGGGTGGACATACTGCTACCAGCTTCCACATTCCATGTTTCTCCACAGCATGGAATGTGGAAGCTGGTAGCAGAATGTTCAGGAAAATGTGGCATTGTATTCACCAAATGATTACTCTTGGGATAGTGAGTTGTAACAGCATGTGATAATGAAGGTGGAGTAATTAGGAGTAAGTCTAATAAATGTCTTTTCAGTAGGGACTTACATCATTTTAGAAAGACCAAGGAAACATAAATAAATGAAAAAAGAAAGGGTAAATAACATATAGGCTCATATAATTCATGGAGCTTCTAAAATTTAGAACTTGCCTCCTTAACATCTTTAAATTATGAAATAATTCAGAGCAAGGTGAATGAATTTGGCATCCTCAACTTTCCTAGCACTTTATTCACTTTTTATAGTTACCTAAAATACGTATGTGATGCCCCATAACCTAGACATATTTGTTTATAACTATTCAAATGTTCACACTGGTTGTATTATGAGAAAGATTCTATAACAGGGTGTATATATATATATATATATATGTGTGTGTGTATATATATATACACATATACATGTGTGTGTGTGTGTGTGTGTGAGAGATTTTCACTATGTCTTCAGGAGAGTTTATGATTATCCTGTAAGTGTATGTACAGATGAAGTAAATACTACATTGTTTTCTTATTTCTTGAGACTTAACAACTTTCAGCAAATTCTCACAGGGGTCTCTAATCTTAAAAAACAATGGTTAAGAGCCACTGATCTCTAAACTTATCTACCATTTTTACACGATCAGCAACTAAAACCCTCAGATCCTTTCTACCACATTAGAAAGGTTTTGAGTTTCTCTCTGTTGTCTTAACTGTTTTAAGATAATTCTAGAATCTTCATGTCAGCAAGAAAGAAAAGTAATTCATAGCTTTTGTGCACTCAAGAAGTAGGAAAGCATCTGGAAGTTGAGGTAATGAGGAAAACAGTGAATAATCTGAAAAATCCCTATATTTTTGGATCCAAATTAAACAGCATGTGTAACACTTCGGCATGGGCCATAGAAAATAGATGGATTCATTTACTGGAGGATGTGGCTGACAGGCATATATAAATAGTGTGTCCCTTTATAAATGGGATTTCTACAGTCTAAACAGAAATGTTAAGTGAGCTTTTAAAATCCATGGGCAGACAGTCTTTAAGAAGTGATTTAAGATGTCCAGCAGCCATGAAGCCTTTTGTTAAGATGAAGCAAATGACCTTGAAGGTCCCTTTTAACCTTGAAAGTCTCTTTTACTTGTGAGAAACTGATTTATAATCTCTTTGTTGAATGGTCTGGGTACTCTAGAGTCTATCTTAGCATGATTTGATAACTCGAATGTAACAAAAACATTGGGTTTCTGTCTTTGTACTAAGTATTTTCAAAAAAAGAATGGACATTGGACTTACAACTTTTAAATTTATTGATTGTATCATCTTAGTTTAACAAGTTGTAAATAAAAGTATTTTTAGAAGTCTTCTATGGATACACATATAAGGTATATGAATCACAAGTCATAGCATTACATTAAGGGATATTTAAATCATTTTATGATTATAAAAGCAATTAGAACACACACACACACAAACACATTTGAGTACCTATACATATGAGGATGCCTAAAGCTAAGAATAGGTAGTATTAAATTAAAGATACTCTTTTCCTAAGAGATTATATTGGACAAGGTTAAATTAGTATTTGGGCAAATTATGAGTGAAGTCAAAAGAAATATGCAGGTAATTCAGTCCCAGTATAAAGCATCTAGTTTGCCTAAATCCAGACATACATTGTTTTATATTAAGTCTACCTTATTAAGTTTTGCAGATACTGAATGTCTGTGTCAATCTTGCACTGAAGAAGTATATTGGTGCCATTTTTCCACCAGCACATACTCAGTTTGTGTCTCTGTGTGGCATTTTGGTAATTCTTGCAATATTTCAATTTTTTTCATTATTACTGTATCTGTTATAGTGATCTGTGATCAATGATCTTTGATGTTACTACTGTAATTGGTTTGGGGTGCCATGAACCATGACCATAAGACAATGAACATTTAATTGATAAATGTGTGTGTTATGACTGCTCCACCAATCAGCAGTTTCCCCATCTGTCTTTTTCTCCTCAGGCCTCTTGCATCAAACAGCCTCGTTGTGAGTGCAGAGTTCTTAAAGGAAATTAAAAGTGCTACTCCAGTGAACACAGGAAGGATAAGGAAAGGAAGAAGATCAGCTTTACTGCTGATACGAAGAAAGTTTTAAAGGTCTGGATAGATCAAACCATTTATAACATTGCCTTAAATCAAAGCCTAGGCCAGTGCAAGGACCTAAGTCTCTTCAATTTTATGAATGGTGATAGGTGAGGAGGCTGCAGAAGAAAAGTTTGAAGTGAGCAGAGGTTGGCTTGTGAGGATTAAGGAAGGAAGCCAACCCTATAACACAAAAGTATGAGGTGAAGCAACAAGTGCTGTTTACAGAAACTATAGCAAGTTGTTGTCATCCAGAAGGTCTAGCTAAGATCATTGATGAAGGTGGCTACATTAAACAGATCTTCATTGTGTACCAACAGCATTCTATTGGATGAAGTTGCCATCTAAGACTTCCATAGCTACAGGGGAGGAGTCAATACCTAGCTACAGAACTCCAAGAACAGGCTGACTCTCTTGTTACAGGGTAATGTACCTGGTGACATTAAGATGAGGCCAAAGCTCATTTACCGTTTTGAAAATCCTAGGACTCCTAAGAATTACAATAAATATACTCAAGTGAAAGGAAGAGTTATATATCCCTCACTTTAAGTCAAAAGCTTGAAATAATAAGGAAGGCACGTTGAACATCAAGACAGGCTGAAAGCTAGACTCTTGTATCAAATAGTCCAGTTCTATAAATGGAACAAGAAAGCATGGATGACAATACATCTGTTTACATTATGGTTTACTGAATAATTTGAGGCCACTCTTGAGACCTACTGCTCAGAATAAGACATTCAAGATATTACTGCTCATTGACAACATCTGTTGTCACCTAAGAGCTCCAATGGAATGTACAAGGAGATGATACGTTTTCATGCCTGTGAGCACAGTACTCACTCTGCAGTTCAATGGATCAAGGAGGAATTTCAACTTTCAAGTTTTATTTAAGAACTACATTTTATAAGGCTATTCCTTCTGTAGATAGTGATTTCTCTCATGGGTCTGGGCAAAGTAAACTGAAAATTTGCTGGAAATAATTTACCATTCTGTATGCCGTTAAGAACATTTGTGGTTCATGGGAAAGATCAAATTATCAACATTAACAGGAGTTTGGAAGATGTTGATTCTGATCTCATGGATAACTTTGAGGGGTTCAAGACTTCAGTGGAGGAAGAAATTGCAAAAATGGTGGAATAGCAAGAGAACTAGAAGTGGAACCTGAAGCTGTGACTGAATTGCTGCAGTCTCATGATAAAACTTGAATACATGAGGAGTTGCTTCTTATAGACAAGTAAAGAAAGTGGTTCCTCAAGATGGAATGTACTCATGGTGAAGAGGGTGTGAATACAGGAAATGACAACAAAAGATTTAGAATAGTATATAAATAGTTAATAGAAAAGCAGCAAGGTTGCAGAGGAATGACTTTAATTTTGAAAGAAGTTCTACTGTGGGTAAACTGCTATCAAACAACATTTCATGCTGCCGAGAAAGCTCTTGACAAAGAGTCATGTGAAGTGGCAAACTTCATTATCTTCTTTTAAGAAATTGCTAAAGCCACCTCACCCTTCAGAAACCAGTATCTTGATTGGTCAGCAGCCATCAACGTCAAGACAACACCCTCCACCAGCAAAACAAAACCAGAGGCTCAGAGGCTGGTAAGCATTTTTTTAGTAATAAAATATTTTTAAAATTAAGGTAGGTACATTGTTGTTTAGATATAATGCTATTGCACACTGTATGAACTGGGAAACAAAAAAATGTATGTGACTCCCTTTATTGTGATATTTTCTTGTGGTGGTCTGGAACTAACCCCCCATAATATCTCTGAGGTATGCCTTTATTTGATCCCTTGTGTCATTACACGCTCTTTGGTTGGTTTGCAAAAGATTTTTAATAACTCAATAGTTTCTCATATGATATAACATGCCTGAGAAAGGATGCTAGAAGGAACTTTAAACATCAAGTAAGATAGCTTAGTGGGCAGTTTCTCTGGACCTCAGTTAAAATAATAGGATTAAGATTGGAATACAGATATCTTGAGATCCTGCCATCTATGTTATTAAGTATACTTTTGATGTGCTGAAGCAAAAAAAACATTTTTAATAAACTCAAGAGTTTCACTCTAAAAGGTTTAGCAATTTAGAAGGCAGGTTGCTAGAACTATTAGTTTAAATAAAAGTAGGTGAATTCTTTTTGTTTAGAAGGTTTTTGCATAACAGTTTCCCAAAACACTAAATTTATGGTGAATGTCTGAACCATTTACTTGCTATTTCTATTAACTTCAATGACTTGAGTTATAAAATGCTATAGTAACTATTGAAAATAATTAACTAACTTGAAGGTCCTTCATTTTCTGATATAGCAAGAATTTTCAAGCAAATTGCATTTTTTACCGAGGTACCATAGTAAGCACTTATTGACTGGCAAGAGTTAGTATTGTCATTAAGGTTTCATAGCTGTTCGTGGGTTTCTCACAAACGCAGGAGAAAGATAAAGATAGCTTTCATAGCAATGCACTGATAACTAAAGCAAACATGAAATGCAGAACAGAACAAATGATTACTAGGGGAGGTACCAACAATTCCTGTTAAGGTAAAATTGGTAATTTGGTTTCTCTTATATGAAGCAGATTTTGGGAATAAACAAATATTTTCCTTTGATTATTTTCACTGTTATCACTGCTTTAATTACAAATGGAAAGTCACCATTCTTGAATTGTAACTTACCTGCAATGGACTGAAATGGGTCCATCTTGGCCAAACTGCTCTTTTGTTTTATGGACTTGGCCGATGAAGTCAATAAATCCTTCTCCGGACTTTGGCACTCCTTGCTCTGGCCAGTCAGTGAACTGGAACTGCCTTACTGTTCGGGACTGGCCGTCCTTTGGAAGGAAAGCCACATACCGGCCATAAATGAAGATACCAGGAGGATTTAGCAAGCGCACAGACCACAGGAGCGATCGTTATTTTTTCCCCAAAAAATAAAAGGGTAGAAAAAGTTAGGAACATGTTTAACTAATCTGCTATGAACACTGTCCACACTTACATACCTTTAAATGACAAATTTGCTTTCACAGCACCCAGTTAAAAACCTGGTTCTCCATTAGTAAATAATAGCCACATTGTTCCCTTATTAGCAAATGCTTCTGAGACCCTAAATTTGGGTTCATAACCATTGATCATTTTTGCATTCCTTTCAAATGGAACATCTATATGCATATACTCCATTTCAAAAAATTCATAATCTAATCACTTTGTAATACTGAAAGGAGCACCCAGGCATGTCATCCAGACTAGAGCTTTTGCAGCTGTCATGATAACTTCACATCTGCTATGCTTGCGTATTTCTAACATTGTCAAATGACAAGTAATAGTGACATTTAAAGGATCTGACACAAACCCAGTAGTTGCTGTTAACCTAGGTGCCCCCATGTCTCAGAGGAATACAATTTCTAGCCATGGCAGGGGACATAGCATGAACCATGTGACTGTGCTGTTAAGTGGGAAATAAAGTATCCCTCAAACAGACCAAGGACTTTCTGAAAAAGAACTCTCCTTGGCTGACCACAGGAATTGGCAGTCTGTGAGGGGCTTCAACATAGATGATAAACCAAAAGGCAGAAATAAAAACAAAGCCAGATGCAACAGGAGTCTTTCTTTGTTTTATAGAGTGACTAGGTGAAACTGCTCTGACTCATGAAGAAGCCACGAAGGCATTTCTACTGGAATTTTAAGGTGTTTCTAGACACACAAGAAAAACAGAAGGGAGCCTCTGTTTATGGAAACAGGAATAATACATTTGCCCATCAAATGTATTCTCTTCTGATCATCAGCAGAGACAAATAATCCAAGCCTAGAGGGACTGATCTCACTTGAAGAAGTCCTACTCCCAAATGCTCTCTTCTCATTAAAAGAGGCTTCTACTTGTTACTCCTTTCTGTTTTTATTAACTAACAAACACATCTTTCCCCATCAGTCTTTCTCATTCACTCATATTGAGAAAAGAGAGGGTCTCAACATGAGATGGGCACTCATCAACTTGCCTGGTAGTTTTCACAGGCACATGGCAGATTTCTGACTGACATTATTTGGAGACGGACATAGGAAGATGACACTAAGTTTGTGGGAATACTGAGAAACATAGAAAACTACTTGACCCCATAACTACCTTGTGGATGGTTGCCATGGAAGCATGATTTACTTCCCTCTTTTGCTGGAGAAGATTTGGAAAGCACAGGAAGGAGAGCCAGAGGCTAATGCAGATTTATTCTCTGAATGTCCTGGGGATTTCATTTCTGACCACGGTTGCTGTTATGTGTGCAAATGCCTTGTATTTGGAGAAAAGATCACCTGACTTTGTTTAAAGGTCACCTGCTTAACAGTGCTGTAATTTTCAACCCAGAATTTCATATCCAGCCAAACTAAGCTTCATAAGTGATGGAGAAATATAATCCTCAACAGACAAGCAAATGACAAGACATTTTTGTCACTACCAGGCCTGCCTTACAAGAGCTCCTGAAGAAAGCACTAAATATGGAAAGGAAAAACCAGTACCAGCCACGGCAAAAACACACCCATTGTAAAGACCATTGACATTGTGAAGAAACTGCATCAACTCACAAGCAAAATACCCAGTAGTATCATAATGACAGGATCAAATTCATACATAACAATATTAACGTTAAATGTAAATGTGCTAAATATTTCAATTAAAAGACAGACACAGACTAGTAAACTGGATAAAGAATCAAGACCCATCAGTGGGCTGTATTCAGGAGACCCATCTCATGTGCAAAGATACACACGGGCTCAAAAGAAAAGAATATTTACCAAGGGAATGGAAAGCAAAAAAAAAAAAAAAAAGCAAGGGTTACAATTCTAGTCTCTGATAAAACAGACCTTAAACCAACAAAGATCAAAAAAGACAAGGAAGGGCATTACACAGTGGTAAAGAGATCAATGTAACAAGAAGAGCTAACGACCCTAAATATTTATGCATCCAATACAGGAGCACCCAGATTCATTAAGCAAATTTTTAGAGACCTACAAAGAGAGTTAGACTCCCACACAATAATAGTGAGAGACTTAAACACCCCACTGTCAATATTAGATCAATGAGAGAAAAGTAACAAGGATATTCAGGATTTGAACTCAACTATGGACCAAGCAGACCTAACAACAGACATTTACAGAACTCTCCACCTCAAATCCACAGACTATACATTCTTCTTAGGACCACATTGCATTTATTCTAAAATTGGCCACCACATAATTGGAAGTAAAACACTCTTCAGCAAATGCAAAAGAAGCAGAAATCAATCAGAACAAGCATTCTCTCAGACCACAGTGCAATCAAATCAGAACTCAGGATTAAGAAACTCAAAACCATACAACTACATGGAAATGGAACAACTTGCTCCTTGAATGCCTACTGGGTAATTAACAAAATTAAGGCAGAAATCAGTAAGTAAGTTCTTTGAAACCAATGCGAACGAAGACCCAATGTACCAGAATCTCTGGGACACAGCTAAAGCAGTGTTTAGAAGGAAATTTATAGCACTAAATGTCCACAGGAAAAGTGAGAAAGAGCTAAAATCAACACCCTAACATCACCATTGAAAGAATTAGAGAAGCAAGAGCAAACAAATTCAAAGCTAGCAGAAAACAAGAAATAATTAAGATCAGAGCAGAGACACTAAAAACCCTTCAAAAGATCAATACATCCAGGAAGTGGTTTTTGAAAAGATTAATAAAATAGGTATACTGCTAGCCAGACTAATAAAGAAGAAAAGAGAGAAGAATCAAACAGAAACAATAAAAAATGACAAAGGGGATATCACCACTGATCCCACAGAAATACTACCATCAGAGAATACTATAAACATCTCCAGGCAAATAAACTAGAATATATGGATAAATACCTAGACACATACACCCTCCCAAGACTAAACCAGGAAGAAGCCGAATCCCAGAACAGACAAATAACAAGTTCTGAAATTAAGGCAGTAATTAATATCCTATCAACCAGAAAAGAAAGCCCAGGACCAGAAAGAATCACAGCCAAATTCTCCCAGAGGTACAAAGAGGAGCTGGTACCTTTCCTTCTGAAACTATTCCAAACAATAGAAAAAGAGGGACCCCCTCCCTACTCATTTTATGAGACCAGCAGCATCCTGATACCAAAACCTGGCAGAGACACAAAAAAGAAAATTTCAGGCCAATATACCTGATGAAATCAGTGTGAAAATTCTCGATAAAATACTGGCAAACTAAATATAGCAGCACATCAAAAAAGGTTATCCACCACGATGAAGTCAGCTTCTTCCCTGGGCTGCAAGGCTGGTTCAATATACACAAATCAATAAATGTAATGCATCACATAAACAGAACAAATGACAAATATCACATGATTATCTCAATAGTTTTTGCAGAAAAGGCATTTGATAAAATTTAACACCTCTTCACGCTGAAAACTGTCAATAAACTAAGTATAGATGGAATGTATCTCAAAATCATAAGAGCTATTTATGACAAACCCATAGCCAATATCATACTGAATGGGCAAAAGCTGGAAGCGTTCCCTTTGAAAACAGGCACAAGACAACGATGCCCTCTCTTACCACTCCTATTCAACATAGTATTGGAAGTTCTGGCCAGGGCAATCAGGCAAGAAAAAGAAATAAAGGTATTCATTTAGGAAAAGAGGAAGTCAAATTGTCGCTATTGGCAGACAACATGATTGTATATTTAGAAGACCCCCATGGTCTCAGCCCAAAATCTCCTTAAGCTAATAAGCAACTTCAGCAAAGTCTCAGGACACAAAATCAATGTGCAGAAATCACAAGCATTCCTCTACACCAATAATAGACAAACAGAGAGCCAAATCATGAGTGAACTCCCATTCACAATTGCTACAAAGAGAATAAAATACCTAGGGGGACAACTAATGAGGGATGTGAAGGACCTCTTCAAGGAGAACTATAAACCATTGCTCAGGGAAATAAGAGAGGACACAAACAAATGAACAAGCATGCCATGCTCATGGATAGGAAGAATCAGTAGCATGAAAATGGCCATAATGCCCAAAGTAATTTAGAAATTCAATGCTATCCCCATCAAGCTACCATTCACTTTCTTCACAGAATTAGAAAAAAATGACTTTAAATTTCATATGGAACTAAAATAGAGCCTGTACAGCCAAGACGATCCTAAGCAAAAAGAAAAAAGCTGGAAGCATCATGCTACCTGACTTCAAACTGTACTACAAGGATACAGTAACCACAACAATGTGATACTACTATAAAACCAGATATATAGACCAACAGAACAGAACAGAGGCCTCAGAAATGATGCCACACATCTACAACCATCTGATTTTTGACAAACCTGACAAAAACAAGCAATGGGGAAAGGATTCCCTGATTAATAAATGGTGTTAGGAAAACTAGCTGGTCACATGCAGGAAACTGAAACTGGATCCCTTCCTTACACCTTATACAAAAATTAACTCAAGATGTATTAAAGACTTCAATGTAACACCTGAAACCATAAAAACCCTAGAAGAAAACCTAAGCAATACCATTCAGGACATAAGCATGGGTAAAGACTTCATGACTAAAACACCCAAAGCGATGGACACAAAAGCCCCAACTGACAATTGGGATCTAATTAAAGAGCTTCTGCACAGCAAAAGAGAATCATCAGAGGGGGAGAAATTTTTTGCAATCTGTTCATCTAACAGAGGCCTAATATTCAGAATCTACAAAGAACTTAAATTTATAGGAAAAAAAAACCCATCAAAAAGTGGGCAAAGGATATGAACAGAGACTTCTCAAAAGAATAATTTATGTGATCAACAAACATATGAAAAAAAGCTCACCATCACTGGTCATTAGAGAAATGCAAATCAAAACCACAATGAGATACCATCTCATGCCAGTTAGAATGGCAATCATTAAAAAGTCAGGAAATAACAGATGCTGGAGAGGATGTAGAGAAATAGAAAGCTTTTACACTGTTGGTGAGAGTATAAATTAGTTCAACCATTGTGGAAGACAGTGTGGTGATTCCTTAAGGATCTAGAACAAGAAATACCATTTGACCCAGCAATCCCATTACTGGGTATATACCCAAAGGATTATAAATCATTCTACTGTAAAGACACATGAACACATATGTTTATTGTGGCACTGTTCACAATAGCAAAGACTTGGAACCAACCCAAATGCCCATCAATGATAGACTGGATAAAGAAAATGTGGCACATATACACCATGGAATACTATGCAGCCATAAAAAAGAATGAGTTTCTGTCCTTTCCAGGGACACAGATGAAGCTGGAAACCATCATTCTCAGTAAACTAGAACAGAAAACCAAACACTGCATGTTCTCACTCATAATTGGGAGTTGAATAATGAGAACACATGGACACAGGGAGGGGAACACCACACACCAGAACCTGTTGGGGTGTGCTGGGGCTCGGGGAGGAAGAGCATTAGGAGAAATACCTAATATAGATGACAGGTTTATAGGTTCAGTAAACCACCATGGGACGTGCATACCTATGTAACAAACTGGCACGTTCTGCACTTGTATCCCAGAACTTAAAGTATAATTTTCTTAAAAAAGGAGAAGACAACAGCAACAATAACAACATCAAAATACTGTATTCTCAAGTTCCAGTTTGCTTCCTAAACTGCGAAGTTGAGATTAGAAACACTCCGGGAGCACAAACAGCAAATGTGGTAGCTAAGAAAATTATACAATCACAGGAAGGCTTAAAAAAGTAAATGTGAGCAAGTTCCGGTTTCAACCTTCTTTTGTTTTTTGTGATCAGATTTAAGTTGGGCATGTGTGGAGTAAGGCATCTCTGCCATTGGAGGGGCCTGGTCCCTTGCCTTTATCACCAGGAACAGTTGGTGAGTGTACTCAAAATCCACTTACTATTTTCACTCACATACCTACCTGGCTTCAAATTCTGAAAGAGCTTGATTTTTTTTTCCAGTGGGGCAGATCAACAAGGCATGCTTGCCTGGGCAACTCACACTGGAGACCTAGAGACTTAACTGCTGCCTTGAATGCAGTCACATTCAAAATAGTTAATAGGACTTTCTGAGATTAACAGATCTGTCACCTAGGCCTTCCCTCCTGCTAACTTAAGGTTAGCAATTTCTCTTTCACTTAAGGCCAACAGCCAGGGCCAGGCTTTGGAGATTAGCAGACTGTCTCCAACCGTAAGTTTGGAGAAAGCTGCTTTCCAGGAAAAACAATGGATCAAGTAAATAGCTCTACCCTGGCTTTTTATTCAACCCACCCACTATGATAGTTCCAAACACAAGGCAGGTCTTTTAACTGACCTAGTCTCCCTTAAGCTGTATTTGTAATCACGGATTGAAAGTGGCCAAAGGCAAAGATATTAGAGTTTATGCACAGAACATCTTACATCAGGGCTGAACCTTGGACTCAACAATCCAGATAAGAAATGCAGAATGAAAATTAGCCAGCAAGGGTCGTGGGAGCACAGCTCTCATGGACAGACACATTAGAACACTGAGGAATAAACTATGCCAGGAATCAAATTAGAATGTGCAAAGCTTGTCAGATTTTTCTGAAGAATGCCATTTGCTTTGCAGTTTCAAAATCGTACCAAATTAACCTCTGGGTCCATATGACCTAAAGGGCTTTGCAAAACAACAACATATTTACAGCCTCAAGTAATGAAGAAGTCAAAAAAGCTCCAAAGAGAATGAGCTGAGAAGGTGAATGTAAGCACAGCCAACCAATCAGTAAACGCGTCCCAGTACAAACACTCACCAAGTGCATCCCCAAGGTTGAGCTGCCAGATGTTATGTTTGAATGAAAGCCAAACTTAGGTTTGTGAGAAAGCTTGCCAGATAGAGGAAAAGTGACTCTTACATATTAAAAATAAAAAAAAGTTCTCCAGAATGAGTGATTTCTTTTCTCTTTGGGACAATGGTCAAGTGGAAAATACTTCTCCCAGAGAGAGCGGTATCTTACACTGCTTCTCAGCTAATGATTAAGAATTGAAGACTGTGCCAACTTACCCTGGCATCTGTGACCTTGAATTCCCTTAGGATATACTGTGGCATGTTGTACTCAGCCATGGGATCTACAACAAAGTACTGGTATCTTGCAGACCTTTCTGCTGGCCAGTATTGGTGACATTTCTCCTAAAAGGAGAGAAGATTAATGTTAAACTTTGCAAGGTATGAAGAAGATTCTGTATATAATTCACCTATTTACCTATGTATCTATTTATCCCATTAATAAAATTTCAAAATTCAAGGTAATTCCAATTGCGTATGACTCACTTTCTCTTTGAAACCATGAGCTCCCGGAGAATAGGGAAACCCTTCGGTTCAGTATTTGCCCATGGTATCCAGCAGAGTACCTGGCAGATAGTAGCTGCTTAATATGCACAAGTTGAATACTTTGCTAGGATAAGCATTTTCATACCTACAAGTTACCCAAATAATTACATCAGTCCTTGGACAGTGCTGGCCATGACAATAATACACTGCACCACCGCAGCATAACTGCACCACCCTTGTTTGCAATGAAGAGAACCACCGGTATGAACACACAAAGAAACCTCTGAATTGATTTGTTCCAATCTTTCTTGTCAAGGAAACAGGGGCCCAGGCCATTTTACTGGCTTGGCTAAACCCTGCAGAGTCAGTGGCCACATCAGAGTAAGTGAGTTACTTTCCTAGTCTGATACTCCTTTTGCTCTCTCTGGGGGCTCTAAAAGTTGGGCTTTAGCTACACTTCTGCTATTTAATTTACACAAAGAGAGGATATATCTGAAGCAAATATGAAAAAATGCTTACATCAAGTGAATCTAAGAGGTGTCTCAAAATAATATTAGGTCATAATAGTACAGTAGTATTAATAGTAGATACCTTAAGTATTTCTAATATTATTTTATGTGTATTTCAGAAAAAAAAAACACATTTAAAAAAGGGATCTGGGATTACCAGATTATATCCTTAGAAAAACTAGGTAGCTTTCCAACACGATTCAATGGGGTGAAAGATAGGCAAGTAAGAATTCACCTCAGGAATAAAAGTCAGGTTCCTTTATATGGGGAGAAATAATGGTACATTTGTTCGTGAAACTCAAGCCTGTCCAGGATAAAAGGATGTAAGAATATATTGAGAGTCAGACATAAGTCAAACAGGGACAACTACTCATTTGTCTCTACGCTTGTGCTACACTGGAATCGAATCACTGGCTCTTTCTTTAAAACATGCAAATTTAAAAACTTCATGTGGCTTTACAGAAACTAACAAGGAATAATGGATGGTCTAGATTGTGTCCACAGTACACTGCATGTCAAAAAAAAATGACTCTGGCAAAAGAGTTATTAAAGTCTTCATTTCTCCATAGAGTAAGTAACGTCTTATGGAGACCACACCCCAGGGCCGCACACTTACTCTGCCCATTTCACGCAGCTTGGTGAGCATCACAACGATGGTGGAATTGTGTTCCCAGAGCATCCGCCAGAAGTCTTCTGTGGTCTCTGCCAAGGGCCCCTGGGTAGCGATGTAGGCTTTCTGTTGTCTGAATCACAGAGTCAAAAGAATGTGTTAAAGTATTTAGAGAACGTGGAAAAGCTCACACTTGATATACAAATATCAACCTCATAATAAAAAATGAAAACATACTATTAATGCAACTGCAGTAAATTTCCGCTAAGATTACATAATCAAATGAGAACATTTAATACATTTTGGGGACTCTGCAAAATAAATTGCTTGTTAATATTATGATGTATGTCTTTATTATTTGACTTTTAGTGCAATGCTAATAGCTCAATTTCATGTGTCATACAAATCACTTAAGAAACACTTAGATGTGCAGCTTCATTTTCTAGAAATTACTCTCACACAATCTATTAAATTTATGAAATAGGGCACAAAATAGATTCTTTATTAACTCCTTACAAATCCCATTGGCTTCTGAAAGAAGAGTGTAGAAGGCCAGATTAAACACTTCATAACTACTGCTTCTTACTCCTACCCAAAATAATAATAAACAAATACCAAGGAACTAAATGCTGACCTACGCAGAAAAATAGCTTTGAATGGAGATGAAATTTATTCTGGTTATAAAACTAGGGCACATGTAAATATCAAGGCTTTGGATAGTCAGAGGAGCAACAGTAGATACCTGTATCCATCAATAAAACTGGCATTGATATAATCAGATCCTTCTACTCCACGGATAGGCTGCAGGCATACCCTTGTGGATTCATATGGCATAATATTAACAAGGCGATTTTTGAATTTATTACATGGAAGATTGGCACTGATAAATCTTGAGGTGTGAGCTTTTGAGCTGGCTAGACGCTGTTGAATAGAAAAAAGAAAAAATAACCAACAAAGATCATTTTCACTATGGTTTAAATGCAACGTACCCCAAATTTCCCTTTTAGATATAAATCTTCTGTTTAAAGTAAATGGCACTGCAGATTGTACTGCTTTTCACATCTACCTAACTACTCCCCATAGCCTATTGGATTTTTATATATTTTCTGAAAGCATAATCTCTCAATTTAAATTAGGAGACAAAAGGGCTCAAGATACAGTTAGGAAGCTACGAATATAAGAGGAAAAGGCGAGGAATGTGTTTTATAATCAGACACCTGAGGGAAAGGTGAAATTAATTTTGTACTTCACAAATTTGAAAGGTTAAAAAAGTGAAGCCACAACTCAAAGACAAACCCAGAATGACTTGCTCCTGAAGAACTACATCACATCCAATACCTTACCTTAAATTCAAGCTCCATTCCTGTGACATTCTCTCCTGTTTCTATTTGTGTCAGCTTCTGAATGTAGGCATACAAGTTTCTAGCTGGCACTTCGGTATTTCCACAAGTCACTGCTTCTAACAGTGCATCATGGATAAAGATGTATTGGTCTTCTGTTTGAACCATGTAATTCCTCTGGGCTCTCATTAAAGTTACATGGCCGTAAATATCTACAGTTTTTTCATGCTTTATTCTTTCTAACATGGCATCTATGACGATGAAACAACCAGTCCGGCCAACTCCCGCACTATGAGGAAAATAAAGAGAAATGCCAAAATAAACCTACCAGAAAAATTGATACAAAATAAAAGTATTTTTATTATTCTTATTAACTAGACCTTACATCCATTACTTCTACTCAAATAGCTATTGTGATGACTTTGTAATACTCTAAAGTCAAAAGTGTTATCCAGGCATCATAATCAGAGGGCAGGGAACAAAACACTGAGTGAAATTAGTTTACTTTTAAAATGTAAAAAATATTAAATCCATAATCACTATATTTATTTCTTGATCGTGCAATACAAAGTGGACATTATTCTGAAGTCTTTTCAAGTCGTGAAAAAAAATACATTTAGTCTGTCCAAATTGAGAAGATATTTTTAGATATTGGTCCAGATCTAACTAGGCTATAGTTTTTAAAACCCTCTCAGTCTATTTTAGTTCCATGTACAAAATATAAAGATTGTTTTTACAATCTCAAGCTAAACCTCACACATTTCCTATTTATCATAACCCTTCGGGCTGAGGACACTTATTTGTCAAGTATCGTCAATCCAAAATAACTTTCTCCTCCTGATCACGCATGTTTATCAGATGGCTGGTAATCAACAGCAATAGGTATATATTACCACCTTAGAAAACGGGCAACTGACAGCCTCCTTCATTTGCTGTTTGCCACCTTTCCTATCGTCTGTGTATCTATGTATTCATGTGTCCATCCATCATTGATCTATCCATTTCTTCACTCAATGAACGACGAAGTACTCTGCTAAGTGAAGTAGGGGATACAGCAATAAAGATGACTTAGATGCTATCTTAAAAGAGCTCAGAGTGTGTCAAAGGAACATAATACTTTATACACAGCTGTTTCTAATACAAGAAGGAAAAATGATATATTAGTTTTGTGTATGATGGGGCATTTGAAGTAGGACTTGAAGGACAGGAAGGATGAGGAATTAAAGATGCTATAGCATGAAAAAAAGACGGATGGCTTTTGTAATTACAGTGCTGGCCATGGGAGCTACAAGTGTAACTTTTCATAGGTCTGGCAAGGCACCTGTGCCACGAAGATACCAGAATTCCAAAATGAACGAGTTAATGCTCACCAGAGTGCCTGTCTCAACTGAAATGGCAGTTTCTGTTTGTTGTCAAGTGGCTGCAAGGCAGTAAGAGCATGTCTTTAAACAAAATAACACCTTTATTTAATGGCTGAACAGTGTGTATCAAAGCTAGCTTCCATTCAGAAGCTCTGTGGTTTGTAGACTGTGCTAGCTGGGAATCTGATATAACCAGTATTTTAAAATAGCTTACCCTTTTATGTCCTATGCCAGAGGGCTCCTGAATGCTGATGCTAAGACTCCAATCCCAAATATAAACACACAAATTGACATGATATTGATACATCATGCAAAAGCCTTCTGAAACATAGTCTTAAGATGACCGCACATACCTCAGCACAGACCAATTCATTGAGATCCATGAAGTCTCATTTTATTTAGTTGGTTCTGAACAAGCCTGTTAGATGGCAAGTTTTCCCTGACATTCCCCATTCCCACCTTCCCAGGTGGTTTTACTCACCCTCTGCCTCAGATCTCTTGGTGCCCTCAAATACCCCTCTTCACTATAGTTGTAACCAAATTATTAATTTAGGGTAGCCATCCATAAACAATAGCAAGCATCTTGAGAGCAGGAACTGCATTAAAAAAAAAACTTTGTGTGCCCTACACAAAGCATATGGTAAGTGTTCAACAGTGTTTGTGAAATAAGTAAACAAATTAGTGACTGGCTTGAGAGGCCTCCGGTAACGAGCAGTCCATCCCAGTGAGTTGAGCCTACATAGGAAACAGGCCTCGTCAGTCACTGCAAAATCCTACATTTGACAAGGGTTTGGAAGTATGTAAGGAGTATCCGAGGACTGCTCTGCTTAGTGTTTGATTGGGAATAAAGAGACAGGAAAATCACTTTATAAGTAGTCTGTTTGCTGGTCTCCTGATATGCCACTGGATTGCAGTTAAACCTAAGTGAGACTTAACCTGGAAAAGATTTGTCTTTCTGGGTTTCTTTCAAACCCTATGTTTGGCAGGTCCCGAGACTGAGTAACATCTTTCATTCTTTCTGTATTGTCTTTCTAAATTGTCTTCATTGCAGCTGTGCATCGTTTCTAATTGGACACAGTTTTATGCAGTTCTTCCCAATGGAAATCACACTGTAGACCTTCTAACTGAGCCCTATATATCACGTCAATTCTAGATAATGGCAGGACTATTTTCTCAAAATATGCATCAGGGACCATTCAAATGTCTGGATGATGCATGATTCTATACTCTGGCGAAAGATACTACAGGATCTTGAAAAATTGGTAGGAATAACTCCAACTCTAAACAGTGTCAACCTTTTCCTAATGGTGATTTTTTTTTAATCCAAAAAATAAGGAAGGGAAAAAAATCAAACATGTGTGTGAGTCCAAATCATGACTTGTGGGATGAAAATAACAGAGGCTATGATTTGAACAAAACCTATTTTTTTCCCCAAAACTCAAAATACTGTTAACTGCCCAATCTTGCTATTCATGTGGAAGACAGGGAAGGAGCTGACCTCTGGAACTTAATGTTACCTTTCTTCTACGGTGAAGAATTCTTGAGGGACTTTTTAAATATTAAATGTATGTTTTAGTTTGAAACGAGACCATGAGGTTCAAGGTACTTCTTCAGATATCAATGGCTGTGTGTCCTTGAGAAAGTCATTTAACTCCTTCCTTATTTTCCCATATTTCCTAAATCATGATAGTGACCATTAACTCTTGTTAATTTTCTAGTGGGTCTAATTATCCAGTAAGTCTTACGGCTAAATGAAACATACCAAGTGTTTTGCAAACATAATGGAAGAGGAAGTTATTTCTAGGTACAAACTCCATTTCAACATTCAGCCTGTAAAGCTGACAACAAGCAACAGACGACGTAATGCTGGGAAAATTATGATAGAGTTACTTCCAAAACATTTGAGATTTGGCTTTTAAAATCTTCCTTTCATCTCCTCTCTCAAGCTGCTCTTCCTTTTCTCTGCCTTCTTTTCAGTAAATGTGCCTTATATCTGAGGAGCTGTCTGCTTTCATATTTATCTTCATGGCAAATGAGATGACAGTCAAAGGCCTTCCTACCACAGTGCTTGGGGCCTAAGCAGCATTCAGCCAATGTTGGTTTCCTTTCCCCTTCTCTGACTCACAACACTGGGGAACTGCCCTGAAGTCCTGCAGTCGTCCATGCCGTGCCTAGATGGCAGAGCAGACTCAAATGCAGGTTCTGAGGTGTTAAAATTTAGCACCCTGTTCCCAGCAGCCCCATTGCTTCACAATGTTTTCCACCATTTAGGTCAGCAATCATTGTCAAATATGGTGACTTTCTTGTAGCCCACTCTTCTGTAATATTGCATTAGCATTTGACTCTCCCCAGTGCAGGTTCCTTGAAAAGCCTTTTATCCCTGGTTTTAAGGACACTAGTCAAGGGAGTATGGGAAACATCAGATACTCCCTTGGGGTTAATGGTAACAGGGGTGGAGACTGTGTAATTACTGCATACACAAAATAATCCAAAAGAGGCAGTACACAAAATCAGCCCAAAATAACTATATCATGATCCTGTATCACGGTTCTGTTAACAGGGTAGAATTTCTACCACGTTTGAAACTGAAATCAAAGATGAACTCTAAATGTCATCTTCAGAAATCTACTGGCACCCGTTCAGACTGTGCCTCAGTATGTTTCATTTTTTTTTTTTTTTTGACTCCAATGCTTATTCTCTACCTGCTTCTCTGGATTCTTCCATCTGTATCAGTTTCTCAGATTACATATCTTTGTCAGTCCCCAAAATGTGGATCATGCCCCCAAAGTTCGTCCTTTCTCTCAGTAGTAGTCTCCAAAGGATTCCTAGAGTGATGGCTCTCTTTTCAGCACAAGTGGAGACTGGTATTTCAAACTGTCCTCAAGTACAACAAAATAAAGATTCTAAGCTTAATCAGCATCTTCTCCTTTCATATCTGCTCCTCCCACTCTCAGGCTCTCCTTGACACTTAGGTTTAAAACTGAAAAATCATCTTAGTCTCTGTTTGCCTCTTGCCCTGCACAATAATAAATTATAAAGTGCTATGTGTTCAACCTCTATGATTTTCCTCAATTATCCATCAGTGGTGTGCTAGAGCTAGCAAAAGCCAATCTTTACATTTTCAGGGATTATTTGCTGAAATAAATATATTAAAAATAAAGGTAATATTCAAAACTCATTGTTTCTTGTTTCAAATTATTGTATGCTCTCGAGGTGAAAACATAATATACAGTAATCTACTTTCATCTGTGGTTTCGACTTTTCTGCAATCTCAGTTAACCACGGTCTGAAAATATTAAATGGAAAATTCCAGAAATAAACAGTTAAGTTTTCAGTGATACGCCTTTCTGAATAGTGTGGTGAAATCTCATGCCTTCCCTCTCCATCCAGCCCAGGATGTGAATCATCCCTTTGTCCAGTGTATCCATCATATACAGGCTGCCTGCCTATTAGTTACTCAGTAGCCATCTTGGTTATCAGATGGACTGCCATGGCATTGTAATGTTTGTCTTCAAGTAGCTTTAAGTTACTTAATGGCCCCAAAGTGCAAGAGTAGTGATCCTAGCAATTTGGATGTGCCAAAAAGCAGCTGTAAAGTTCTTCCTTTAAGTGAAAAGGTGGAAGTTCTCAACTTAGTAAGGAAAGAGAAAGAAATCGTATGCTGAGGCTGTTAAGATCTGTGGTAAGAATCAATCCTCTATATGTCAAATAATTGTGAAGAAAGAAAAATTCATGATTATTCTGCTGTTGCACCTCAAACTGCAAATGTCACCGCGACTGTATGTGATAAGCACTTAGTTAACATGAAAAAGGCATTAATTTTTGGGTGAAAGACACGAACAGAAACAACATGTCACGACTGATGCCAAGTTGGCTTGGCACTCTCCGGGAATTCAGGCATCCATTGGGGATCTTGGAACGTAGCCTCCAGGGATAAGGGGGGAGTAGACTAATGACGTGCTAATGGTCACATCTCTCTAGTGACCTCTTGTTTGTAGCTAAAATCATCCATGGGAATATTTACACCAAATAAATTAGCAAATACTCCTTTTTTTCTCCCCAGAGAGTACATCTTTACACATTTACCAGCATATATGACAGTGCTCAAGTACCCATTCCCACCACCCAGGGACAAACAGGAAAGTGTTCCTTTCTTTGTTCTTCCATCAACATTTGTTGTATTTTCCTAAGACTCTGTCACCTACTATTCTGCAGATATTTACTGAGTGTCTACCATGTGCTGAGACATTGAAGAAGGAGTTAGTAAAACAAACGTGATCCTTTCCTATTGGAGCTTACAGTTTAGTGGGGGAATTCAACATGAAATAATCACATGAAAAACCATCTAATTACAAATGTGAAGCGGTGCTGTCAGGCAAACGTGCAGGATGCTGGCAGAGCATCTTTAAGGAAGTGACATTGAAACTGAAATCTGTTATGGGCTGACTTGTGTCTTTCTTCTCAAAATTCCTATGTTGAAATGCTAACCCCCAGTGTAACTGCATTGGACACAGGGCCTTTAGGGAGGTAATTAAGGTTAAATGAAGTCATAAGGTGGGAACCCTAATCAGATAGGATTAGTGTCCTTGTAAGAAGAGGAAGAGACATCAGAGATTTTTTTGTCTATGCATACACAGAGGAAATGCCATGTGAGGGCACAGTGAGAAAGTATTCATCTTAAGCCAGGAAGAAAGGCCTTTCCTGAAACCAACTCTGCCAGCACCCTGATCTTAGACTTCAAGCCTCCTGAATGGTGAGAAAATAAATTTCTGTTGTTTAAGCCATTCAGTTTCCAATATTTTGTTACAGCAGCCCAAGGAGACTAACACAATACTTAAAGGTAAAGTAACTGGTAAATAAAGAGGGTGGAAAAGCTTTTGAAAAGATATCCTAAATAAAAAGTGCTAGAATAGACAATAGCACATTTCAGTAACTAATGGAAAGCCATCAGCTGGAAGGCAGTGAGGGAAAAAAAGGGCTTGTTCCACATTGTTATTTTCCCTTTTAAGGACTGCTTATAACATTTTTATTAAACTTATTACCACATCAACAGCATTTACTTAGAATAATCCTGCTTTACATGTTTCACAGGTTATCCTTCTGACATGGCTCAGCTATTCTTGAGTTTATTTGGATTCATCTATTGGTTGGCTGGAATAGGTCTTTCAATAATGCTTTATATAACATATGCATGGATGCTATTATTTCTGACGCCTTATATATCTGATAAGCACTTTATGGGTTTTCTTTTTTTCCTTTACATATAACCAACAACTTGGTTTTGTGCAGGATTGTTGGGCTCCAATATTATCTCTTCATACTCTAAATATACTGCTTGATGGTCTTTCTTTTTACTTTGAAAAAGTAATAGGCCCATTTGGTTTCTGGTCTTTTAATAGTCTTTTGCCCCAAGTAATTGGGTCTTTTGCCCCAAGTAATTGAGGCTTGTTTCTCTAACTTGGAGGTTCAAAAATGTCATCTAGATATGCCTTCGGCACTGGTCTCAATATTAAAACAGCAGGGCCCGCAGGTAACATATTTATTGTAAGATTCTTGCCTGTCCCTCAGCACTAGTCAAATTAAACATGTTTTATGCTTTCCCACCTCTGGACGTTTGCTGTGCTGGACCTTCCTCCTCCTCCTCATCTGCAGACATGTACCTTCCTTCAAGATTCACCTCAACCACTGCATCCTGGGTCAACATTTCCTTTTGATTTATTCCTCCCTGGATTCTTGACGATGTATAACTATTTTTTTTCAGAACCTGCCTTCCTTTAGTTTTGTTCTCTGGTTATTATCCTTATGTCAGTTGATACTGTCCTCCAGGGAACAGACAACAGCTTTGTTGTTTCTACTGTTCGGCAATTTCCACGCCAGGGAAACTGAAGGTGCTCAACTCGAGTGACAAAAAGAAAAAATAAAAGTTTACAGACATTAAGCCTCCTCCCTGATCAATAACACATATGGAAACATTTCCCAAACTCCCTAGCATGGGAAAATTCCTTTGATACATGTTTACAAAGATAAAGGAATCCTTCTAATTTTATGAGATGCAAACAACCTGTGCTTATGCTTCACTCCATTTGCTCAGAAATAACAAACCTCAGGCACTATTTTTTTTCGTAAGAAATTGAATGTTGAAAATTCAGAGCTTTTAAAAGTATGCCAGCCTACTTTTGTTTGAATTTCTAAGTTCCCATAGCAGCATATATTTATCTGGTTTCCTTCTCCAATTTACTTTTTTCACCCATCAGGTATCTGAGTGCAGTGCACCTCTCAAAATGAAGGACTGTAGTTCTAAAAGCAAATGCATTTTTCTTTGATCCTGAAAAACTCAGCTCCCCGTTGCAGTGATAATGACGGAACCCTATTTAGTGCTGTTTGTTTTTCATCATTTCAACAGCCTTCAACTTGAAACATGATAAGAACAGCAAAACTGATAAACCACCCTTAGTTTTATCTGTTTTCTGTCAGAGTAGTTGCCAAGCACTGAGACAGATTTTTCTAAATATCTTTTTTAAAAAAAGGAGTGCATAACCCTGTGCTTCAGGCTGAGGCCAGCACAATGTGGTACATTTATTATGTTACAGAAAATTCCAGCAAAAAGAGAACAGCACTTTTAAATTGAGTCTAGCATTACACTGGTCTCTGTTATCCCTAAAGTCAAATCAACTTTTTAAGTTATTTTTCAGTGAGGACAATGATTCCACTAATGAGAATCAGAACACAAACTCTATATTTGTTTTGACTTCTGCAGCAAACCAAATTATTGCTAAACTTTAGTGTTTTAAAAAAAAATTCAGTGAGTGATAGACATTCCAGTGTTTACAAGCTAAAAGACTATGCAATCCATTAAACAAGTATGCCTACTAGGAAATTGTTATTACTTCAATATTATCATTCATCCAGTTACAACATTTGTTTTCAATTTCTAAAGTCATGATTAAGTTAGTCCCACGAGTTGAAACTTGCTTAATGTCCCGTGATGTGATACAGTAGCAATGTGCAAAAAGAAAAAATTAAGAGGCATATGGGGACTGTTTTATGCTAAAGTCATTCTGGGGATGTGTTTAAAAGTTGCCTTTTTTGATTAATGTGGTGGAGTTATAATGCTGACCCTTTATTGGTACTTCACTGATCTGGCAAAGAAAGAGAACAGAATTAGGCGATTTCACAGATCATTTAGTTGGGTACAAAGACAGTAAAATACGGACTAAAAAAAAATCATTGTGAGCATTTTGTACATATGTCAGCTCATAATTTGATTGGATATTATAGTTTACCTATCAGAATGGTATTTATGAACTACAAGTATTTGACTTCTATGGGAATAGATTGCGTTTTATGACTCAGGTTTATAAGATTAATTAGGTGACTATTCCAATAAAACTGTGATGTCACTCTGATGAGGCTGCCATTTCAAAACTCTCATTATTTGCTAAATATCAACATTTAACTTTATATGCAGATATTGGGCATCTCATCAATATTGGGGTTCTCTACAAAAAACAGACCCACAGATAGTTTAGTTTCTCCTAGCATCTATTTTACCTAGAATAACCAGAAAAATTAATTTCTTTGACAAAAATATTCACCTAACTTTTATAACAAAATTAAAAAAATATTTCAACAAACTGTCATGGAAATGCAGTCAAATTTATCCATGCTATTCAATATACACTATATGCCTATAATAATTAAAATATAGTTTTTATAGTAGTTGTTTCAAGGGGCAGTTTTGCAATGTTCATTAACATTTTAAGTGCATATACTCACTGACACAGCACCTGCAATTCTAGAAATCTAGCATGGAGGTCTATGTACACATATGCACAAAGAGAGAAGAAAGAGATTTTATTGTAGCATTGCTGACATAGCAAATTAACTTGGTAAAACAATCATTATGGCTAGGGAAATAGTTGAACAAACCATAGTATATCAATATTATGGATGCAATGTGGCAGTTAAAAAGAATAGGGTGAATCCCTGTATTGAACCCCTCCAAAAAAGTTTCTAAGACATTAAGCCTACTTAAACATATTGCAGAACTATATATATATATATATATATATATATATATATATATATAACACCACTTATTTTTTTAAAAGTCCATCCTAGATTATATATCTCTATTTGTACACGTTAATGCATAGAACATGATCTGAAAAGATACATAAATCAGAACAAGAGTTCTGAGAAGAACTAGTGATGGTGGCAGTACAGATGAACTTTCACTTCAGTTGAAGTATTGTTTATTTTGTAGTTTTGGTTTTTTTTTTTTTTTTAACAAACAACATAATAATGGAATTAAAAAGAAATATAAAGCAATGGGTAAAAAGTTACTGTAATAAATATAATTAAAATTCCATAAAGAGTTGAGGCTCCAAAGATGCAGAGAGAAATTATAGGACCTAATTAACTCTAGCTCAGGAGTACTGCCTTGCTCAGTGATGGATTCTTAGAAGTCTGGGTGATGTTGGCAGCTCCTTGCAGCCCAGACTTATTCCTGCCATCTGGTGCTGGCTTTTAAGGAGTGAATTTCAGAAAGTAAGGGGACACAGAAGTTATCATAGGAGAATGCTTGGCAAAGTGTTAAAAAAGAAATCTAGCATTAGTGAGATGACCCAGAGCCATGATCACTCTAGAAAGGTAAAATGTGGCACCACTGGGTGATGTCTTCTGAGAACCAAAGGAACTTCACATTTCATCAACAGAGAAGGGGCAGAGTTCCCAAACTGCCTGATAAAGCACAAAGTTCTCAAACTGCCTGATAAAGAACCTTTTATATAATACTGAACGGTCAGGGATGAGCTACCAGATTACATCCCTTTGGGCATTTTATTTTTCCATGCCAGGTAAAAAAGTAATTTCTTAAAAAACCAAAGCTCCATCTCAAAAAAATAAAAATAAAAAAATAAAAAATTCACATGGGCCTAATCTTATTTTTCTTTCAAACAGGCAGACTCAAACTAAAATCTTCCAAAGACTTCTGCTTGATCTTGGCTTTGTCCCAACGTTATCTGCTGAACACATTCCCTATTATTCTTAAAATGGGATTCTCATGATAAATTAGAAGGCTAATATGTTCGCATAAAGAACACCTGAATATGCCGCAGCAGGTCTCACTTTACAGATGGATAGAACAGGCCATTAGGCATGGCTAGAGCAGACTCAGCTGGCTCTGATAATTGGTAGTTGACTTGAATCTGAATAAAGGTCAATTGAATGAAGTTTAGAGAACTATATCACTCACACTGAGATTTTCCTTGTAAACCGTATCAGGTCGGTCCATATTCTAAATTCTGTTTAGAACGATACAAAATTGACCACTTTTTGAAGGAGGAGACAACCATTTCCCAGGCCTGCCAAGTAAAGCTGCGTGGGTTGTATACTGCTCAAGACTAAGGAAGTTACAATCACAGTGACTACATACAATGTGTGCAACATGCTCAGTCCACACAGCAGGCTTGTCATTAGCAATATACATGCTATTACTCCTGATTCATTTAAGCAGGATTCAAAGAGACGAGTCACTGAAAGGTACGTGGAAGGCGTTCGAACTTCAGCAACTTTATTCTGATTATTTTGTAAGGCATATCATCATTTTCCCACATGGACAAGATTTTAGTATGTACACAAGTGCATGGAGTTTTTTGGTTTTGCTTTTTTAAAATACTATTATCTTTATTTAAACATAAATAGTCCAATAGTTTGGAATGCTCTAAATGGCATAGTTCTTTGTTTTGTTTGGTCCTTTTGTTTGACTCCTGCAAGCTTCGATTAGGCAGTGGGAATCTCACTCTCAATATAATCAATTTATCTACTGCCTTAAAAAAGAGCCTGCTTTGGTTGTTTGCATCACCCTACCAACCTCCAGCAGGCCTTTGTGTTGGTTTTGCAGAGGCTTGTTGCTATGTGGCTTCTGACCTGGCTTGTTAAACTCATGGGTTTCTAAATTATGATTCAGTATGCCCCTTTTTCTTTTCTTTGAGAGGGAGTCTTACTCTGTCGCCTAGGAGGCTGGAGTGCAGTAGTGCGATCTCGGCTCACCCTGACTTCCGCTTCCTGGGTTCAAGTGATTCTCCTGCCTCAGCCTCCTGAGCAGCTGGGAGGCACACGCCACCACACCTGGCTAATTTTCTTTATTTTCAGTAGAGATGGCATTTCACCATTTTGGCAAGGCTGGTCTCGAACTTCTGACTTTAAGTAATTTGCCCACTTCAACCTCCCAAAGTGGTGGGATTATAAGCATGAGCCACTGCACCCGGTCAGTACTGCCTATTGCCTCTTCTTTTTGCCTACTCACATTTTCTTTTTTTCAGATGGAGTCTTGCTCTGTTGATAGAATGGAGTGTAGGTAGTGCGATCTTGGCTCACTGCAACCTACACCTCCCGAGTTCAAGTGATCATATTTTTAAAATATGACTTTTTAAAATTAAATAGTAAATTGAAAAATTTAATACCCTATTTATATTTCACCAAAACTTAGAAGTTTAGGATCATTGATAATACTCCTTATTATTTTTTCCACTTTTTCATAACCTTTCTATTGTAATTATAAGGTGCTGGAATCAATCAGTGCAAAATGTAAAATGGGATTCACCTTCTCAAATAAATGCAGTAAAATAATAGCAAAATAAGCATATCTGAAAATATATGGAATTAGCTTGTAATAAAACTGATGCCTGAAGCCCACCTTGTGAATTTGCTTTGCAAGAAACAACCCCAAATTCGAGCAAATCAGATACCATGTAATAAGACCTAAAAGTATTTTTCCAAAGTCAGAAACAAAACTATCCAAGAAATAGAACCCTGATTGGAAAGACACAAAACAAAGATAACAGAACTATTTTTAAGCTTCATTTTATGACCAAGGGGCACAGCAAAATAGTTTGAAATAGAAAGTTTTTATGCTGATTATATGAAATCAAAATACACACTGTTCAAAGGCTGCCAACATTATTTTTTTAAATGCAGTCTAGTTCATGCAATGAATTCCAGTATTCTTTCAGTCTGGGAATATTTCAAAATACATTGCAGGTACAGCTGGGAAAACTCAGTGATACCCCTGTCCAGATCTCAGCTATTAGGTTATCAAAATATTTTCACATTTCCTGCAGATGTCTAGATTCCTTTCTTTGCTAGTAATTTTAATTCAGACCTCATTATTGACAGCTGTTTGTTCTGATAGAACTTAATTGCTCTTCTACCAGACTCAGCTGCACGTAGGCTGATTTCCTTTCCCTTATAGAGTATATTACATATAAACACAGGCGGGGGGGGGGGGTGGGGGGACCAATTAACTAAATACGTGTGCATAAAATGATTCATTGAGAGTTCTGATCAAGTAATGTATCCAACTGCAACATAGGTCAAAGGAAATTACAGCACTTACTTATAGTTTACACTATTAAATATAATTATATAGAAATACTCAAAAGCACTAAAATACATAGATGATGAGTGGCAGCATCTGAAAATTTTTTTTATTAAAGAACCTTATAAAATTACTATATTTGAGTTACTGGTAGGGTATTTAATCTGCTGATGGATTAACTCATGGATACCTGTTTTCCATAAGCTACATGCTACAAAGAACCCGAGATGCCTTCCATAACTGACAGAGTCATGAGGAATCCAGCATGCTGTGGGATCGTTTTGCAATGCCAACAATCCTTCTTTGAAGGGCAGAGTTTCTGGGGACACACCAACTCTTTTCCTCATTCTCCAGTCACTGCTGTGGATGAGCTGCTTTTCCTAACTTTACCAGAAAATGAATACAAATTCTTTGAAGTTAAAGCTATTCCCTCTGTTTGAAGACAATGCCTCATTTTAGCAGCTCCCCAAGAGATGCAGGAACAGCTTGGCAATGTTCATTCTATCAAATGCCTTGGCAGCCTCACTCATGGAGTCTAGGCCAATTTGGAGACCCCAAGCTGCCTTCCTTACTGGACTGGAACCCCCTGAAGAGGGATAAACCGAAGGCTGAATTCATCAAAGACCATATAAGCAGCAAATATACTGCATTTGAGACAAGCAATAGTTCCTTTTATTAGTTCTGTGTCTGTTTTGGAAATGGAGAGAATGTGGTGATTAGGGATGAACAAACTGCTCCTTAGTAAGGAACCCATTCAAGGAAAATGAAATTTTTTCTTAATACTAGGGACGCTACATGGTGCATCCCTTTTCGGGGTCACTAAATGCTTCTCTTTGCAGACTTAATCTACCTCATATAGGGAAGAAGACATTGGAAATAGGATGCTTATTAGCCCTGATAATTCTCAGGGATGCAGCATACATTTCCATTAATATGAGACATAATGCTAATTAGAATGCAAGCCCCAGACTCAACATATACCAACCCTGTCACAATGAATGTAAGTATCCTACAAGGTTTGGTACTCACAAAAGCTGGTCAATAGCCTACTTTCGGTCCCTCTCTCTTTCCCCTAAGTAACAAAGGAAACCATTACTTCTTGGTCTTTAAGAGTAATTCTACTAACTCCCTTGTTTTTTAATCTATGCATATAGATCATTATACCCTTTAGATTCTTGTATGGTGTGACTCCTGGCATTGTTTTGGACTGTGACACTTCTACTCCAATGTTCACTTTATTTAGTGTCTGTTTCATGCATGGCATAGTTTTAAGGGAGGAGGATTCAATGTGACCTCATAGACACCATCTCTAATCACAGATCTCTAATGGTTGAAAGTTACAGTCTGGGGAAGAAATTCAGTTTTTCCTCATGGAATTAAAGACTTGTTACACTTTTAAATCCACCCCCCACCCACCATTTTTTTTTTCTTGAAGGTTCACTTCTTACTGATTCAAATAGTTTAAACATAATTCAAGTCTTGACTGAGTTCATGAAACTGACTATTTTGTTTTCAAGTAAGCATGACAGAGCAACTGGTCTTTGATGTGATGTGCTCATTTTATGAAAGAACCAGCTTGGCAAAGAAAACTTTTAGGGAATTTAGAGAAACTCTGGCTCTTCCACCTGCAGGTTGTGTCTTACATACGACATTTATTTATTCTTCCTGAGTCTCTGATTTCTCACCTGTAAAATGTAAACCCATTTCCTAAGTTTGCTATGATACTGTCAGCAAAATGCATTTTAAATAATAGCTTCTCTATAAATGTTAATTTCATTACTTTCTTTTTTTCTATGAATTAAGGACCTAGAATTGAATATTTTATTCAGTTGGCCTAATCGCAGAGTAGATATGCAATCTTTCTATTTATGCATAGTTTATAAACTTGCATAGTTTATTAGGCTTATACTAATAGATGTTATGAAACTAATACTTAACTTTATTTTCTGGTTTAAATCCTCTCAGGAAAATAAAATGTAATATACTATTGAATCAGATTTTAGATTCAGCAGGGATCTTAGGGATCTGGTGGTTCTCAAAGTGTACCCCCATGACCAGCAGCATCAGTATCGTGGGAATTTGTTAGAAATGCAGTTTTTCAGGCCCCACCCCAACCTACAGAATCTGAAACTCTAGGGGTGGGGCCAAGCAATTTGAATTTTATTTATTACTTTATTACTATTATTGAGACTGAGTCTCCCCTTGTTGCCCAGGCTGCAGTGCAGTGATGCCATCACAGCTCACTGCAACTTCCACCTTCCAGGTTCAAGCAATTCTCCTGTTTCAGGCACCTGAGTAACTGGGATTATAGGCACGCACCACCATACCCAGCTAATTTTTAATAGTTTTAGTATAGATGGGGTTTCCCCACATTGGCCAGGCTGGTCTTGAACTTCTGACCTTGTGATCCGCCCATCTCAGCCTCCCAGTGTGCTGGGATTACAGGCCTGAGCCACCTGGGATTATAGGTGTGAGCTATTTAAATTTTAAAAACTCCCTAGGTGATTCTGGCTTGCTAAAGTTTTAAGAGCCACCCATCAGGCCATTCCCTTGTATTTTACAGGTGGAGAGACTCAGGAACAGAGACTAAAATAAAATCTCTGCATTTCAGTTGGATTGCTTTGCTTGTGTCAGTTCTGTTTTCCTCCCCTTATCTCAAGTACCACTTACTGTTTGTTCCATCATTTGTTCTTTCCATAGGTATACGGCTATCAAAATAGTCTTATCTGACTTCCATCTAACCAGTTTAACTCAAAATTTACTTTTCCTCCTAAAAGCACCTCCCGTTGCTCCCTGCACTAGGTCAGCTCAATGTTAGGCTACTTTCCAGGATGTCTGTGCCACCAGGATGTTTGTGGTGTCACCATGTTTATTCCAAAAATAATCAGTCATTTTATTTAAGTAATGTAAATAGACTGATGAGATGTGTTACAAAATAAATGAGCTGTTTCTGTAAAAACCAAGTTAACTACTTTGGAAAGACTGATGTAAAAGTAATTTGTGGCCCGTCATCACCAATAAAGTACCACTGAATTAGGTAAGGGTGACACAACTGCAGGTAAATGGGAAAATATTTATAAAAATCTAGATGGAATCTGAACTTAAGATGCTTAACTTTATAAACAAAACACTGTTTGCTGTCTATATTAAAAACACTAAATCTGCTAACCACTGGTCATACTCAAAGACGATTTCTTAGTCCCAAATTTTAAAAACCAGTGAATCTAATATACAGTTATGTATTTGAAGTTAATGTCAACTGTATATATAAATTTTAGGGTTCTCTGCTTCACTTGAGATTTTCTCTAAATGACCAAGTCTTAAGTGAACATGTAGATCAAGGTTTCTTCTGAATGGTCTTGCTTTAGATCTCTTCATATATGATGATCTAAGTTTGTTGAAGGAGATACCATACTGTTTCATCTCCATACTGTATAACCCAGAGTTTTGCACAGTGCAGTTGTAATAAATATTTTCGGGTTATATTTATATATATATATATTTAATTGAATCTTGCTACTTCATTAGCCAATTACACTTAGTAGTTCATCATCCTGTTTTATTACTGTAAGCCAAACTATCCAGCCTATGCAATATTTCTTTTATGACAGCACTTCCTGGAGTCCTTAGAGAAATTCCAAGGGGGGGAAGAAGAGTTCTATAAATTTCCTCTTGAAGGCTCACAATACATAAGGTTCAAAAACCCTGCTGTAAAGAAACCAATGTAACTTATTTTTATCTATACTTATTTGACTACAGAAATTCACTCCCCTGCATCGATTAATAATCCATGATTCAGTGTACAAATGTATTGATGACGTATCCCAAATTTTCTGAGTGCTTTTCATTCTTATGTTCAAACCTTTTTTTCTGTTTCTGTAGATTTTCTCATACTTCTTATAATCCAGAATAGGAGGGAATTATGTATGCCAATTATCAGTAGGTCAGATTAAATGGTCAAGACCTGAATTTGTAAAACTGCTATTTTTTTCTTTCTTCTCAAGAAAGTAGCAGAACATTTTCAATAGCTGTCCTTTCATAGATTAAAAAAAGGAGAGGAAAGTGAAACTTAGGATATCAAATAACAGGGAGTGGTGGAGCGTTTGATGAACTGAGCCTAATTAAAAGTAAAAGTGCTGGCCTGCATGGTGGCTCATGCCTGTAATCCCAGCACTTTGACAAGCTGAGTTGGGAGGATCACAAGGTCAGGAGTTCGAGACCAGCCTAGCCAACATGGTGAAACACTGTCTCTACTAAAAATACAAAAAATTAGCCAGACATGGTGGAGGTGCCTGCAATCCCAGTTACTCGGGAGGCTGAGGCAGGAGAATTGCTTGAACCTGGGAGGCGGAGGTTGCAGTGAGCCAAGACCATGCCATTATACTACAGCCTGGGTGACAGAGCAAGACTCTGTATCAAAAAAAAAAAAAAAAAAAAAAAAAAGTGAAAGTGCTGAACAAAAATTTTAAAAGACTGCAAGCCAAATAGTTACTACTGACAATTTGGTGTACAAGTTCTCCAACGTGGGAGGTGGTTTCAATAGTCTGGAATCATTTTGAAACTTCATGCTGTAAGACTTCAGATTTAGAAAGGTAGTCTAAGTATCAGATTATAACAGCATAGATCACGTAGTCTAGGAGCACTCAACCTAGAGCCAAGAAAGCAATAATGAATACCCTTTACACTCTCTCTGCCCATGTAAATTGAATATTTACCTGAGATAAGGCTGCCCAGGCTATTAAAATCTCAAATGTTGAATGGCAGTTATGTAATGAGTTTCTTTGAAAAATAGAAAATGAATTGCCATTTAACAAACACTGCCTGGAATACTGATAATTGAAGCTATGTGATTCATGCTTGGGGGTTCATTATACATTGTCTCCACTTCGGGGTATGTTTGAAAATGACCAAACTAAAAAATTCTGAAAAAACAGCTTCCTTTGTGCCCCCTTAAGGTAAAGCACTTCCTAAATGTAAAGTCCCCCACAGGGCAGAAATAACAAAGAGGATCTTGTTCAGACCCATTCACCTTTTTCTAATAGCTGGGACTGAACCTAAGTTTCTTAGGCCACAGCCAAACTGCAATATGACGAAGCTTTAGTAGAAAACTGTGTGACTTGGTAACATTGCCCATGTAGAAATGCAGGCAGAGAATTCAGCAAGAGATATGAAGACCACATTAAGAATTTGTACCTTTGTACATTATTCAGGCCACAAAGCTTCACTCTAAAAATGACTTACATGCAGAATTATGTCTGATATAAAAAATGTATTTTTTCCAAAGCCTTCAGAAAATATAAAAATAACAACAAAGGCATACATACCTATCTCTTATAACTGGAATAGATTCACAGAGCTCCTTACTGAAATCTGGAAAAGGATTTGCTAAGCTTGTAGCTTTACTATTGTACCCTTTACTATCGTACCTACAATAAGTTTGTGTTTAATTGAACCAAGATAGCAAATAGATTTCAGACTATAGTACCTCAGAGAAAACAGTCTGAAACCAGGTCAGTCATTTTCAGGCACACAAAAGAGGGATGCAATACTAACCATGGATTGTAAAGGATTTTTGTGATTTGTAACATGATTGGTCATAGTTTTTCAAATCTAAGTAGTGAGCATGAGTCCAGACTGAGAAAGACTCTGCCCAACTGATTAGAATTGGAGTTGGGTTCAGGCTGACAAAGTGAGAGTTTAGGATGTGAAGAATGACTGACCATCTATAAGCCAAAATTTGGACTGAAGTTGTTTCTTCAAAGAAACAGAGAAAATTTTTCATTATGAATTCCAGAAAACCAATCATCATCATCATGATCATCATCAAAGGAAATAAGCACTTAATCTACCAGATTTTATCCAGTTTTCCTTTGAGAAGAAGATGCCATTGGCAAATGACCAGACTGTTCTCTACCTTCCTACAGAAATGTAACTTAAGTAAGTGACTTGCAGAAGATCTTACAGTTTTAGGCTAGTCCAATAGCTCTTATTTTTCTACATTTCTACAATGATCATTTTTTAATCCAGAAACCCAAATATGTAGTGAAAGTCATGGAATTCAGAGTTGTTTTTATTAGGACACACTTAAAATGAAGATTTAAAGATCCAGGAGCTTCATTTGTCAGTTCACATTTTAAAATTGCCTACTATATATGCAATTGCCTACTGCTTTACGAAGTATTTTATTTTTACCAGTGTTTTAGAGCATGTGTAAAACACAGCTTATATTTGGAGACCATCCATTGTCTTTGTCCATATGAAGATCTAACAATCCTAGCCCTTGATAAAATTTGGAGGCTCACCATTGTAACCAACTGAGGTTGCATCTTACATACATTTATCTTCTATATTCATTTACGGTATTCACTCTGAGCTTGGAGGACAGTGTAATTAAAAAAAATCCTAGCATCTTCAAATAATCTGTATTTAGGCAACACATAGGTCAAATCTCAATATAAGCTCTGCTTCAGTGACAAAGAGGAGGCTTACTGCAGTGAAGTGAAAAATTACAGACAGAAAAAGGCACTCCAGTTCATTCTTACATACACATCTGGGGGTAGTTATAGATCCAAGAGGAAAAGGCAAATCAACCAGGTGAAAATGGCAACAACAACAACAACAACACCAAAAAACCAGGGGGCCATGCTCGCTTTGGCAGCACATATACTAAAATTGGAATGATACAGAGAAGATTAGCATGGCCCCTGCACAAAGATGACACGCAAATTCATGAAGTGTTCCATATTTTTACTGAATTGGCAAAAACTGGAACCATCCCCTTTGAAATCTGGCACTAGACAAGGATGCCCTCTCTCACCACTCCTATTCAACACAGTATTGGAAGTTCAAGCCAGAGCAAACAGGCAAGAAAAAGAAATAAAGTGTATTCAATTAGGAAAGGAGGAAGTCAAATTGTCTCTATTTGCAGATGACATGATTGTATATTCAGAAGACCCCATTGTCTCAGCCCCAAATCTCCTAAAACTGATAAGCAACTTCAGCAAAGTCTCAGGATACAAAATCAATGAGCAAAAATCACAAGCATTCCTATACACCAATAACAGCCTTAAAGAGAGCCAAATCAAGAATGAACTGCCATTACAATTGCTACAAAGAGAATAAAATAGGAATACAACTAACAAAGAATGTAAAGGACCTCTTCAAGGAGAACTACAAACCACTGCTCAACAAAATAAGACAGGACACAAACAGATGGAGAAACATTCCATGCTCATGGTTAGGAAGAATCAATATTGTGAAAATGGCCATACTGCCCAAAGTAATTTACAGATTCAATGCTATCCCCATCAGGCTACCAATGACCTTCTTCACAGAACTGGAAAAAACCACC